>CAMOHE010050920.1:101711-133107 GCA_946598075.1 Artocarpus hirsutus
CTATAAAGCTTTTTTCTGCTTCATTGCTGTGACGTAACAGCTCCTTGCCGCCTCCTGGTTTCCTCGAATTTCCCAAACTCCTCGTTTTGTTGGGAACCTTATCCTCTGGTGGTAAGTAGAAGGGACTGCCTTCATGGCATGAATCCAAGGCCTCCCAAGAATTATATTGTACCCCGATGGGCAATCCATGACCAGGAAATTGGTCAGTTTATTCTCTTCTGCTGCGTAGACTGGAAGCCTGACCTTCCCGATTGCTGTGGTCGCTTCCCCGTTGAATCCGACTAGCGACGTCGATGACTTCTTGATTTCTTCTTCTCCTATTTCCATTTCTTTTAGCATCAAGAGGAAGAGAATATTGACGAAACTCCCGTTGTTAACCAGAATCCTACTTATTTCACAATTTACGATGTTTAGTTTAATAACTAATGCATCATTGTGTGGCGAGTCTAGCCCAATCGTCTTGTCACTACGAAATGAAATTTCGTATTTGGGATGATTGCTTTGAGCAGTGCTTGTGGTTGCTGTATTTGCATTTCTTTGATAGGATTTCATCTGGTTGACCAAATCATCGCTGAAAACCGAGCCTCTACAAATGGCTCCTATTACCTTCCTTACTGGTGGTGGTGGTGGTGTCTTCTCGTCAATTTGCTCATTCCTTGGCCCTCTTCGTTCCTTGTCAAGCCCATATGTCCTTCTCCCTCTTTCTGAGAGATACTCTCTCGAATGACCTTTCTTGAGAAGCTCCAAAATTTCTGATCACAAAGCTTTGCAGTCGATCGTCAAGTGCCTTGTATCTCGGTGAAACTCGTAGTACTTTGACTTGTCTCATGAATGGCTCACAAGCAATTTGCCAGGCCATTGGACGTAGTCTTTTCCTTCTAGCTGAGCGACTAGTTTCGATGGCGATATGCTCAGGGCATATTTTGGTGGTGATAGGGGTCTTGTCGTGGATTGAGGCTTGTCGTCTTTCCGCCTCCATTCTCTTCTTGGTGGTGTTCTCGTCCGTCCTCGTCGGTTTGGTTGGTGTTGCTGTTTCTGGTTTATTCTATTCTGACCTTTCGTCCTTGTGAACTCTCGTTCGCACCTCTTGTTTTCTTCCTCCAGGTCGATCCAACCTTTAGCTTTATTCAGTGCTTCCTGGATCGTCTATGGATAGTCGGAACAAATGCTATTTTTGAAGGATGACCTGTGTAGGAGTCCCTTTTTCAGTGCTTCTCGGGCTATTCTGTCTTCCAAATCTGAAATCTCGGAGGGAGTTTTGTTAAATCTTTTAATATAAGCCCGTAACGGCTCGCCTGGCCTTTGGACAACAGACCACAAATCTTTGGTCTTTTTCCCGTTTTAATACGCACCGAATATGATTTGACGAATTGATTTGCCAGTTCCTCAAAGCTATCTATTGATCCCGTCCTGAGGTTGCTGAACCATCGAAGGTCTGGGCCTTTGAGCGATTGTGCGAACAGCTTGCACATCATCTCGTCGAGGGTCGAGTTCGAGATGCTTGTAGCGTTGACAACGTTCTTGTATTGCAGCAGGTGGTCTTTAGGATCCGAGGTTCCATCAAAGCGAGCGAACACGATGTTTCTGTACTTTGGAGTTACTATTGAAGTAATTCTCCTAGTCAGTGGGGTATCCCGAATGCCTTTGGAGATGTCATCCAACGCCAGGGTCTTGTTCGTGGCCTTGGAAACCTTCTCGTCAATTTTTCTTCTACGAATTTGGAGTTCTGCTCGAGCATTTCTCTCATCATGGATTGAATCGACTCCAGGGTCAGCAGATTGACAGTTGGTTCTTCTTGTCGAACCGTCGGTTCGACTCCTTCGTTTCTTTCTGTCTCTTCATTACGAAGCCTGCATTCCTCATCGACGTTTGCTATAGTTGGAGTCATCATAGCTGCACCGGCCGCTGCTGTTGCTGGTGCTAGAGTCGATGATGAGTATAGCAGCTGCATTCTTTCGATCGTGCTATAAGTTCGTTGTTGTCTTCCTGGTTATGGGGTGTGAAATTGCCACTGTGTTGTTGAAGTAGCTAGAAATGTTGAATACCAATAATACGGGTAATAATACAACTGCGAAGCCATCTGAGAGTTTTGATAACTGATTTGGCTTCTCAAAGCCAAGTTCTCACTACTCAGTTGTTCCATCCTCTTGTCTCATTCCTGAGAGAGTGCTGCTTGTTCCTAGAGTGTTTTCTTCAAAGTCTCCACCTCTGCTACAAGAGTTTCCATGTGTCGGTCTTGGGTTGTCCTTTCGGTCTCTTCCACCATGGTTTCCAAAGTGCTTTGGTTGTCCACGTTGTCCACCATTTGAATCCGAGTCTCTAGATCCTGGAGTTGACAACTTGATGGCCCCACGGTGGGCGCCAAATTGTAGACGGGTTTTCCTACAGTTAAAATGTTGAAATACCGAATCAAGTAGTCGGGAACTTGGGCCCTCAAATCACCGTTAGATGGAGCTGTCTACTTGAATATGTACGCAAGATTAGAATTAAATGAAAGAAATAAAACAGAAATAAAAGAACACGCCAGATTTATAGTGGTTCACTTTGTTAATGAAGAGCTACGTCCACTATAGTTCACTATCAAGTTTTTTTCGTACAAATTGCAATGCTACAAGAAAGTTGGAATAGATAAGAAAATAATGAGGCAGAGTGTCTGTATCTCTTTTTCTGTGTGTCTTTTCCGAAGCTACCTCTCCCCTATATATAGACTATGGAATTGAAACGTGGTTATTAACCGTCAGGTGGAGTGGAGTAATGCTTCGTAAGTAACTGTGATACAGGGACACGTGTTGGTTGATGATTTGCTATAGAAACCACTACTTCCTCATATTTCGATCCTGTACTTAACGTGTGTTAACCGTTAGAATGTGCTGTCCGTCGAACCGGTACGAACGATCTAGACGAACGGTACTCTAAAAGAATCCAATAGTCGGTTTGAAGAACCAATTCCAACGAACGAATCGAATAATCGATTCAATCGTGCGACCTGTTCGAGTCGCTTGATCAACATTGTTGGGCTGCCAAGGCCCATGGTCAATTTGGGCTTATCCGAATTATACCCCAACAATAGCCATTGTTTCAACTATTTTATCCATGATTTATATCACCACCTAGGAGTGTACAATGATAAATCATGCTAAAATAAATTTTCCCTTTGGCGATCCAACCTGGTATATGATGAAAATCTCTTCCTAAGGGTTGGAACTACCATGTGCTACCTATGGACCAACGATAGAGGCCACAGGTCCTCTCTTCGAAACGTATTATCAATTCTTTATCTCTTATCTTCAAGTTGTATCATTCTTCATGTGTCATTCATCTTCAATTCTTTATTCCCTTATAGATCAAAGGTTTATTTTTCTGGTCATCATAAAATTTCACGTTTTTTAGAATTGTCTTAAAAATAAAATCAAAACTGTACCAAAAAACGCATCTTTTTTGAAAAAATGTTCTACCCTGCTGCCGACTTGCTGAACTAGAAGTTTGGCTTGCCAATCTGTGACCATTAACCAACCGAGTAAACCAACACTTTTCCAAAAAGTAGTTTTTAAGCCATTTTTTAATTTTATTTTCAACAATTCAAAAAAATAAAAATTTATGAACATAGAAAAACAATGGAACTCCTATCATCTCTATCTTCTAAATCCGTCTTCACTTAAAATGATTATTGAATTACAAAATTTTACAAATTTAAAATTAAAATAATGATTCCTGGATGGTGATGAAAGATCGCCATCTAATTACATGAAAAATCTAGATACACATTCTAACATCTAATGAACCATAACCAGCTCAAAATAATTAATTAATTAATAATTAAATAAAAATTTAATCAACCATAATTAATTAATAAACATTTACCATATAATCTCACGTCAATATTTAATTATATTGAAACCCTAGAGTGTTAACTCTTTAAAAAATTAAATTCAAGCATAAGAGAGAATAAGATCACATAATTTATGTATATAATATGATCACAAACTCAAAAATCAAAGTAAAAACCTTGCTCTGATACTAATTATTGGAAAATAAGTACGTAGTAGAATTTTAAAATTTTAAACCAGAGTATTTTCAAAAACACAAGTTTGACATGCTAAATACATAAATTAATGATAAATCTTACTAACCTATTTTGTGTACCAAGTAGGCTCGAATACATGTGGAGAATAACATTCTAAAAGAGCCTCAACCAACTGGTCTTTTTTGCTATTCTTTATCCATGATCGTAGTGCGGGTGGTCGCATGTCGTATAGCTTTTCCTCTTGTTACTTTCCTTCCAACCACTTAAGAAGATCCAGAGCTAAGGTTCTTGATGTTGAATAATAACCCATAAGGAGTTTTAGAGTTTCTCTCACTAGAGTACTCACTATATGCTTCTCAAATGATCTGAATAACTAAGAAAACTTACCCCTATCTATAGTGGTCGGATCTGGGGGTTATTATTATCAGATAAGGCCTTAAAATTTGAGTTTGAATTAGTTTTAGAGTAAAAACATGTAAAATGCATATCTGCCTTTAATTGCCAGGGTCGATTGCGATACAAGGGCATGGTCGACTACGTTGTCGCGATACTGGAGTTCGAATCAAATTCAAACTCCTTAAGCTGATCTGATAAATCCCATCTTAACTAATTGTATAAATCCTATCTTATTTGACCTGGGTATCCTTTATAGAGCCTCAATTTTAATTCAAATAACCCAATAGAAAAGTTATCTAATTAAAATAGTCATATATAGATAAACCTATACAAATAAAATATTATCCATAATTATTGAACATGTTTATCTTGAATTAATTCACAAAATTAATTCAACCGATAAACTAACATAAATTATTAAATTCAATTAACTCGAATTTTAGCCAACCTAATAATTTAACATAAATCACATATATGTAGGAAAAACATGCTGTATCGTTATAGGATTTATTATGAGCTAGCAAAGGGGACCTGATGGACATATATAGTTCAAGCTCCTATAATTATAAAATACAATATCCCAAATACATATTTTATAATTATCAACTTTAACGCTACCCGCTTAAAGCTTAAAGCTGCACTCTCGAACTATGTAAAATTACGAAGCTTCAATAAGCCAACCATCCATAATATATCATAATGTGTCACATCCCCATAGGATATTTATAATCAGCTTAAGGATAAATTTTGTTTTATTTTCCTGATTATTTTTATCTTAAGTTCCATTATCATACCATTGGAATACTTACTTTTCATAGATAGTATACCATTCGGTTACACTTATGTATCCAAATGGTTGAGCGCTCCAATCTTCCAAATACATGATAATGCATACAAGAAAATATCATTAACTCTACATCAATCAAGAGTCATGCCTCCAACGTACCGGTGTGCATACCATCTTTAAGTCAGGATGTTAACCTTTGGTACATCAAAAAACGTAAGTCAAGATAACAGGCCCATTAGTCATTTTAGGATTAAGACATAACACATATGATTGTTTAAACTGAATTGATTTGCACAAACGGAATTATTAACCAAATCAATTTAACTTTCATGTCTCAATCCAATATATCGTCACCTATGACAATGCACCAATGTTTCTACTTGCAGAGTCCTACTTCAATGAATAAGACAACATATCTCCCGTTAGGGATATAGACAACATAACAATCTTAGCATGAATAAAATGCCTAACTTTATTCCCTCGAATACGGATCTTACGATTTAGACCATCACCTTTAAGATTCATGTCTTCCGCATACTCTATCCATCATATGCACAATTCTTAAAGGTTTAGACCAACAGTCTCAGACTTTTGTTTGCTTATTATGCATTCAACAAAAATGAACATCAAAAGGACAACATTTAGTATATGAATAATAAATGAACTCTTTATTGATAAAATGTCTCTATAAATATGTTACAACATTTTACTCCTTAGGCCACTATGTCTAACAATAACACTATCGCTTAACTTTGTTTAATTTTGGTCTAAAGCTACCAAAATATCAAAACAATTAAAGACGTCAATCTACTTGTTACATAGGTTTTAACCATTTATAATGGTATTCTTTTGCCATTAAAGTGCATGCTATAGAGGTGATTATCCTAAGATTACTTAAGATTATTTTAATTGACTAAACAAAGGTGAAAATATCATTTTAGGCCCTGTTAAAGAGTGGTCTTTTCATCATGTTGAAAATATTCAACCGTCAAACTAGGCCTTTCCTTCTTCCTCTCCATCATGATTTTATCTTATTCTCTTAAGAGTGTAGCTATGTTGCCTTAATAGAAGGTTCTAAAGGGCCAGAAACCGGCATCACCACTGAGGGGGTCTATTCCATTTAGGTCTCGACGTCGATGATTTGCCGTTGTGATTCATCCATCTTAAGTAGTGGATCCAGTTATTGTCTAGAATCAAATTCTTCTATAGTCGGTGGTCATCTATGATTATATTTAATTATGTAATTCTTTTAGTTAGTAATATTTTGTTTATTGAAATTGAGGGTAGGGCCTTCAAACTGTTCACCTTTTGTGCAACCTCTGTAGATTTATCTCTAAGTTATGCATATAATCATTTTAGCACTGAAAATTTCCTTTAAAAAAAATATACCATCCTTCAAAAAATTTCTCAAATACCAACAGCAAAATTAAATGTTTCACTCTAAAAGAAAGAAAAAATTTATGATAGAAAATGCATTTTGGCTCAATCGGTGGCTCTTGTTATTTTAACTGTTAAATTAAATTTTTAAGGAACGACTAGAAACAATTCTCCATTACATGCTATAAAATTTTAACGTGGATAGTTGCAGATCAAACTGGTAAAAGTTAATATAATGATTAAAATAACAAGACCTACTAACAAGGTCAAAATACATGCCTTATCATAAGAGTTAAAAAAAGGATTAATTATAAGAATTTTCCCTCAACTATAGCCTTTATAACATTATGTCCTCTAATTTCAAAACGTAATATGCATTCCTCTTGAACTATGAAATATTGACAAAAAAACTCTTTCTGTTAGAACTATTAACAACACTTCATACATAATTAAAATTTGGCATATAATATAGGAGTGTTTTGATAACTCTATTATATCTAAAGTTTATTTGAATTTAAAAATTTAATTGTTGAAAATATAAAATAAAAAACCTTAAAGAAATTTTAAAACAAATAATCTCTTTTTTTTTTTAATTTGATGTGACTATACCAAGGTAAGCTAACAATGTAATGGTTCAAACTATTCAACAATCTCATTATTTGTGTAGTATTGTGATATTTTATGCTCAAAACCATAATTCAAGGGGTTTTCTTGTTAATTTTTCATAGCTCACGGGGAAAAAATGTCACTAAGATATTTGGCAAACTCATTTCTAACTCATCAGTTCTAGCTTAGATAGTTTAAAACTCTCACATGTTACAGTGTAAAACAAAAGTATGCTACAATGTAAAGTTTTTGCATGCTACAATATAAAACAAAAGTGTGCTATAATATAAAGTTCTCATATGTTATAGTATTTTTTGTTCTAATTCTCAGTTTCAACTTACTCTCTAAAAAATTTTATGAGGAAAAAATTGTTGTATTTTAAAGTATAGAAGATATAAAAGGCTTATAATGGGGGATTTTTAAAAATGACCCTTTGAGAAAAATTTTTTTGATCAATGACCTCTTTTTTTTTTTGTAAGTTTTTGGCATAAAAAAAGGCTATTTAGGCATCAAAACGGTTTCATTTTTTTTTTTCATCCTGTTGAGTTTTTTATCTTGCTATAGTTATTTTTTTTATCTTTTTAAAAAAAACTGAGACAGTTTATCTATCTAAAAAAAACATGTTTTTTAATGTTAAAAAAAAAGTCATTTACCTAATTAAAATTTTTTTTTTGGTTTTTTTTTTTCAAATTTTTCCGGTTATAATTGTGGATAATTTTTGTAATTGATCCCGAGAAACAAAAAGGGTAAGAAAAAAAGAAAACGTTCTCGGTACGAGCAACTGATATTTCCACGGTATAATACGCTCGTTAGAGCACCCAACCTTTTTGGAAAAAATAGGGAAAGCCCAGGGGAGGTGTAAAAAAAAAACAGTTTAAAGAAGACAGAAGAAGAAGAGTCGCTTGGCAGTTAAAAACGAAAAATTGACGAAACCCCAGAAAAACCAGAAAGAGGAATTTGCAGAATCAGAAAATAGAGAGAAGTCGTTGATTTCTCTTTCCTTCGCCGAGAAAGATGAACGGAGGCCCATCTGGTTTCAGTGAGTTAAAAAAATAATAATTCTTCTGCGTTTTTTTGTTCAAATTCTTTTTTTCTCCTAATAATCTTCGATCCAATGCGTCTGATTTCTCCGTAACAGACAATGCCCCGGTCACGAGAACCTTCGTCATCTCTTGCGCTCTCTTCACCATTTTCTTTGGGATCCAAGGCCGTTCTAATAGACTCGGCCTTTCGTATATGGTACCCTTTTTAATTAATTTATTTATTTTCATGCGAATTTTGGTCAAATGAGGCTCTTGAAGATGATACTGAAGTGGGTTTTTGTGCAACTTACAAACAACACAAATGCATGTTTTACACTTTCTGTGTTTGTCATTTGTGTTCTCTTGTTTATATCATTTGTCATGATCTTAAATGGATCGTCTTACTGTAATTTTGAGCATTTTAGTTGGTGACCAAAGCATCCCGTAGATGTAATTGGATTGGAATTTTTGTACTTTTCACATATTATAGGTTGACTTTTATGTTATTCAGGAAACCCTTTTTTTGTCTGTTAATTCTAAATTTAAATCTTGGTTTTGAGTTTTTTTTATTCCTTCTTATCTTTATTAGAAACCGTTTTTAGCGTGTGCCCTTGGCATTCCAAGTTAGAAGTGCATTTATGTGTTGAAGTAGCTTTAGTTCAAGAAGTAATTGTGTATTGCGATACTAATTTGTGTATTGATATACTATTTTGTGCCTTTTTGGATTGGATTTCTTGCTCTTTGTCAACAAGGCTATGTTTGGTAAGAGAGAAAAAATTGGAAGGAAAGAAACATACATATAACCTAGGGAAGGAAAGAAAGCACATATTTCTTATTATATTATTTTGGTTTGGATATCCTTCTCTGATCCTTCCATATTAGGAGAGATTAAAATTGGGTGTTTGAAGGATTTGAAATTCTCCACCCAATCCATTCCCTCCTTTTATCCCTCCCTCCTACTATGCAACCATAGTTCCTAAAATCCTTCCCCCCCCTATCCCTTCTTCCAGTTTTTTCTCCTATCAAACGATCTCTTAGAGCTAATTTAAAACGTCACATGATGAATGTGTACTTTTTGATTCTTGTGAAGGGAATTAACTGGGGATTGGGTTCTGTTTGTGATTGAAGCTAGTTTTAATGATTCTATCTTTGTTTGAATATTCTTTTCATAAGTTCATATCCCTTTGAAGTGGTTTTGAATATTGTTATTATGGCATAATGAACTTGCAAGTCTAGTTTCAAATTGAAACCGATAATCTTTCATGAATGTAAGGTCTGAGATGGAACTAATTCTCAAATCTTTTAACATCTATAAACTGGCTCTGAAGTTCTGTTGGATTTTTCAAACATTAAGCAACTTTCTTAATGCCTTGTTTTTGGAGAAACTAAAACCTTGGAAGAACCAGTTATTGCGCCAATGTAATAAGCATTAGTAAGTTTCTTCTCTACAATGTTAGAAAAAATGTTCTTAGATATGGGCTTGGAACTTTGGTGGCAAATCCTGAGAGAGATCTTGGGGTGCCTTGTCATATTTGTAGAGAAGTTGGATTTTAAACTAGAAGCATAAACCTAATTTGTTGGAAGCTAGCGACATGGATCCACTTCTTCTAGCTAGCTCTTTCAAGGGCTTACTTTTTGTTCTCTATTTTTTAATCTAATAATCATATTGTTAGCAGATCTGTTGTATTGTTAGACGTAAATCTAGCCTATTTGGTTGGAAGTTTGTTAGTCCCTATTTATTAGGAAGTTAGGTAGATTTATCTAGTTTAATTATTTAGTATAAAAGCTGTATGTAGTGGTGTAAATATTAGAGTTTTGTAATAAAATTCAAGCATTAAATAGATTGTTTTTCTCCTTTTAGCTTTTATGGTATCAAAGTGTTAAAGGTTGATTGTAAGTTGAGAAAAACAAACAACTGAAATGAGCAAAGGTGATGACTCAGAGGTTGCCACAGGCACCTCACATACTCCCTCTACAATTGTTCCCACTACTGTGATTGAAAACTCATCCATGTCCCTATAAATCACAACTCATAAGTTGAATGGGAAGAATTCCCTTCAACGGTCTCGTTTAGCACAAAAGGTGACTAGGGGTAAAGGCAAATTCAGATATTTGGATGCAACAATTCCCAAATCCGAGCCTATCTATCCCTTGTATTCGACTTGGGACACTCAAAACTCAATGGTGATGGCATGGCTAATCCACTCCATGGAAGACAACATTGGAGACATGTATTTGTTTTATCCTACAACAAAAGAAATCTTGGATGTTGTTACATTGGCCTACTCTAACCTTGAAAATTCTTCTCAAATGTTTGAACTACGTAACAAAGCTCGAAATCTCAAACAAGGAGATCATGAGGTTACTCAATACTTCAATTCCCTAAGAAAGCTATGGCAGGAATTGGATCTTTTTAACACTTGCCAATGGAAGGATCTAGCGGATGCCATTCTCTTTTGGAAGATGCTTGAAAAAGATCGTGTTTATGACTTCTTGGATGGCCTAAACAAAGAACTTGATGAAGTTAGGGGGCGAATTCTCAAGTAATGACCATTGCCACCTATTGATGAGGTTTTCTCCGAGGTTCGTCGTGAGGAATCTTGAAAACGAGTGATACTTGGAGAAACACCAACTCTTGTTGCTGAAAATTCTGCCCCGGTAATACAAGGACCGAACAAAAGGGGGAATAATCGATCCTCCACAAGGAAAGGGCGGGCCTGGTGTGATCATTGCCAAAGGCCTTACCACATGAAGGATACTTGCTAGGAGCTACGCGGTAAACCAGAAAATTTGGTCCCTAATAGGCCGAGAAATTGAGATGGAAAAGGGCTCCAAGCAACACAAGAAACGGAGTTAGGAAAAATTGCTAGAAATGTCATCTTCTCCAAAGAACAGTTGGACCAGCTTCATAATCTTCTGTCTGCAAACAGGCCTTCTTCAACTTCTCCTATGGCACAAAAAGGTGAGATCTTCGGTGGAACTACTACAAGGGAGCCTTGGGTTATTGACTCGGGGACTATTGATCATATGACTGGGTACCAATGGTTGTTTCAGTCTTATGTTCCGAGTCCAGGAAATCACAAAATTGCAGATGGTTGATATGCAGTGGTTGCAGGCATTGGGTCTGTCAAAATCAGTCTCAATATCATTATACATTTGGTCCTGCATGTGCCAAACTTTTCTTGCAATCTTCTCTTTATTAGCAAAATAATGAAAGAATTGAATTGCATAGTTAATTTTTCTTCCTCTGTTTGTCTCTCAGGACTTGACCTTGGGGAGGAGGATTGGCAATGCTAAAGAAGTTGATGGTCTTTACTACTTTGCGAATAATTCATCTATGAGTGGTCAAGTTCATACTATAGTGGACAACTCATATGTTTCAAGAAAATAACAAATTATGTTACATTGTAGGCTAGGACATCCAAGTTTCTTGTACATGAAGTACTTGTTCCCTTCTTTGTTTCAGAATATTAATGATCCATTTCAATGTGAAATCTATCAGTTAGCAAATCATAAACGTGTGTTTTTATCACCTCAACCATATCGTGCATTTAAACCCTTTACTTTATTTCATAGTGATATTCGGGGTTCATCTCACATACTTAAGTCTCACGAATAACAAATGGTTTATTATTTTTATCGACGATCATTCATGTGTTTGTTGGGTTTATTTACTAAAAGATAAATCAAATGCAGAGCAAACTTTTAAAAATTTTTATTCCATGATTCAAACTCAATTTAATGAAAAGATTAAAATGCTTTGTACTGAAAATGGCACCGAGTATTTTAACTCTATTCTTGGAAATTTTTTAACTAAAAAAGGAATCATTCATCAAAGCTCTTGCATTGATACACCTAAACAAATCGGGATTGCGAAAGAAAAAACCGCCATTTGTTAGAAGTGTCTAGGTCTCTTTTGTTCATAGCAAATGTTCCAAAAAATTATGGGGAGCTGCAGTTCTTACTGCTTGCTACTTAATAAACCGATTACCATTTAAGGTTTTAGAATACCAAACTCCATTACTCTCTTCAAAAATCTTATCCTGAATCTAGGTCTTTCTCAAGTCTAGATCCTAAGGTTTTTGGTTGTACAACCTTTGTGCATATTCCGAGTCATAGTTGGTCTAAACTTGATCCATGGTCACACAAGTTCATTTTTTAGGCCATTTTGCAACCCAGAAGGGTTATCGTTGTTATTCCCCTGAAAAAAGGAAATACTTCACGTCTGGAGATGTCACATTTTTGAAAAGCAACCTTTTTTTTAAAAAAAAAAATTATCTTTAGGGGGAGAATTTAAGTGAAGATATTTTCTAAGAGAATTCAAAGTCAAATCCATATGATAGGGAGAGGGAAAAAAATTCTGAAAAAAATCTTGATCTTTGGGAATATTTTTGGGTATCTCCATCTCATTCAAATCTTAAGCCAACTGCCATATCTAATCCTAGAGATTTGGATACTCATAAGCAGATGAATCCATCTCCGATTCAAAATTCAAACTTCCCAAATCTAGTTTCTCCTGATATTTTATCTCAACTAGAAAATCTTGCTCAAACTGTGCTTGCCGTTCCAACTCAACCTGAAACCATGACTTTAACTCAGCCTGAAACCGTGTCTACCATTCCAACTCAGCTCGAAATTGAAATCCTTACCAAAATTTCATAAATTACTTCAATCGTGCCTGCTATTCCAACTCGGCCTGAAATTCAAATCCCAATCACAATTCCAGAAGTTCGGGAAAATCCAAAGAATCTAACTTCTGAAAATCTAGAGACTCGGGAAAAATCAAAAAACCTGCCTACAATCCAGGAACCGAAACATGTTGAGAAAAATCGGCTACGATTATTTGACTTGACTTACTCACGGAAGAATTGGTCAAAAAGGACAAAGGATCTGGATACTTCTCATTGCCAAGGATCTAACTCGAATTTAGGTACTAACACAAATAAATCTAATCTTGAAATTCTTGTTGCTATGAGAAAAGGAACAAGAACGTGTACAAGGCATCTTATTTCAAAGTTTGTAGAATATGAACATTTATCTACATCACTCAAGGCCCTTGTCAGTAATCTATCCGAAGTTGAAGTTCCAAGGACCATACAAGAAGCAATGGAAAAAGAAGTTTGGAGAAAGGCTATACTGGGAGAAATCTGTGCTCTAGAAAAAAACAATACATGGCAGATTGTTGATAAACCAGAAGACAAAATCCCAATTGGTTGTAAATAGGTCTTCACAGTTAAGTATAACTCAGATGGATCAATCGAACACCATAAAGCAAGGTTGGTAGCTAAAGGTTACACTCAAACGTATGGTATTGATTACCAAGAAACTTTTGCTCTAGTAGCAAAAATCAATATTGTTACGGGTGTTACTTTCCTTAGTAGCCAACCTTGAGTGGCCACCTCAACAACTCGACGTTTAGAATGCATTCTTGAATGGAGAACTAGAAGAGGTGTTAATGGAATTACCACCAGGATTTGATGGAGAAGGCAAGAATGGGAAGGTAAGCAAACTGAAAAAAATCCTTGTATGGTTTAAAACAATCTCTGAAAGCTTGGTTCGACCGCTTCACTAAAGCCATCCAACAACAAGGTTATGTTCTAGCACAAGTAGATCATACACGGTTTTATAAACATAGGAATGAATAAATCACCATTCTTATTGTTTATGTAGATGATATCATTCTTATTGGTGATGATAAAGATGAAATTGTGAGGCTTAAAAGGGGACTAGCTTCAAAGTTTGAGATATAAGATCTCAGTAGCCTAAGGTATTTTTTTTGGCATGGAAATTGCTAGAAATAAGTTAGGTATCTCTGTGTCACAAAGGAAGTATGTTCTTGACTTGTTAAAGGAAATTGGAATGTAAATCTGCCGGCACGCCAATTGATCCTGGCAAGAAACTAGGCACACAGGATTCAAGACATCCAATGGACAGGGGGAGATTCCAGAGGTTAGTTGGTAAACTGATTTATCTTGCTTATCCTCGACGTGATATTGGTCTGCAATGAGATGCATAAGCCAGTTTATGCATGACCCGACTGAAGAACACATGGAAATTGTCTATCGGGTTTTGAGATATTTAAAAGGAACTCCAAGAAAAGGACTATTCATCTCAAAGAGTGGATCAAGAAGCATAGAAGCCTTCATAGGTGCAGATTGGGCAGGATCTGTTAGTGATAGGAGATCTACATTAGGGTATTGCTCATTTGTTTGGGGGAATCTAGTAACCTGGAGAAGTAAGAAGCAAACACTTGTGGTTAGAAGCAGTGCCGAAGCAGAATTACAATCACTAGCACATGGTGTGTGTGAACTTTTGTGGCTTAAAAATCTCCTAGGAGAACTAAAGTTGGTTGTGTAGGTACCATTGAAACTTTATTGAGATAACAAAGCTGCAATTAGTATCTCCCACAATCCGGTACATCATTGGCACTTTATTAAGGGGAAGATTGATGATGGGACTATTTGCATCACCTATGTTCCTACTTCGGAGCAGGTTGCAGATCTTCTTACCAAAGGTCTTGTCAAGACCAATGTTTGAAAAATTAGTTGACAAGCTTGGAATGTAATATCTGTACTGCCAAGCTTGAGGGGGGGTTTTAGCAAGATCTGTTTTATTGTTAGACATAAATCTAGCCCATTTTGTAGGAAGTTTGTTAGTCCCTATTTATTAGGAAGTTAGGTAGATTTATCTGGTTCAGTTATTTAGTATAAAAGCTGTACGTAGTGGTGTAAATGTTAAGAGTTTTTTAATAAAATTCAAGCAGTGAATTAAACTTTTTTTCTCTTTCTTTTAGCTTTTACATATGCCCCCATATTCCGGCAGGTTTACTTTGAGCCTTATCCTTTTATGTTATCGCTCAGTGATAGCCAGCGTAAAATTTGTGAGTCTGCATGATTACATTTGTCATCTTCAAGATATGCTTCATTTCTTGTACTAGAAAATCAACCAGTAATTCCTATTTGTTCTTACCAATCACCACCAATTCTTACATGTTTATGACAGGATATTTTTGGCAAATTTTGGGTTTCAAAGTTGATTATGTCAGTTTTTGCCTTTTCATCTACACCAGAGCTTATGTTTGGACTGTATCTGCTATATTACTTCAGGGTTTTTGAGAGACAAATTGGTTCCAACAAGTACTCGGTGGGTAGCCTTCTCGCTTAAACTACTTATTAGCTATTATATGATGTATTGATATAAAAGTTTAAAACCTCTTGTTGATTATATTCAAATCCAAACTCTTAAAAACTGGTTTGGTGATGCTGTGGTGTTTGGTGCATAGGTTCCCACCGTTTGAACTTATGCATGCAACTTGAACGAGCATTTGGTAAACAAAATAAAACAATGGCTCAAAACGATAAGAATGGTTTCAAACAGGCTAAACTGTCAATTTTGAGAACTTGATCCCTCCACCCCCACCCAAATTCTAACTGTTTTGAAATTTGAATTATTCTTTACAGTAAAATTCCTTCCCATTTTCGTTTTCTTTTCTAAATTATAGTTTAAATTGATATTTCCAAAACCACAACGGTTTGAACTCATGTGTCAAACAAAACTCTGGCTATCTCTATGCATATAAGCCAAAAAATTTTTTTTTAATAGAAGGTTAAACTTTGACGGTTGGTAATTGTGGGAATTTGAGAATTGTGCTTGGTCAGAATTCAAAAATCTGGACCTGGGAAGTTTTAAGGGAATATTTAAAGGGCAAAATTGATTTGAAAAATATGATTGAATTTGAAGTTGAGGGTAAAACAATTCTTAGTTCTAGAAGCAAACAGAGTAATAATACCACTTGGCGTTGTTGGTTGGTTGTATTTTATTTCACAATATGTCAGATTCTTTGTCGTAGAATACAATGTTTTTATCTTTTCTACTTTTGTTTTTTTAGATTGGTTGATCCTGCTGAGTTTTCTTCTCACAATCTTTGTCTTGACCTTTGGTAACAAGAACAAGTGCAGGTGTTTTATTGTAGTCACTGATATTCTGTAATTCCTATTACGCCAATCTTATTGTTATTCTGTAGTGAAATAAAGGAGGAAAAAGATAGACGTAGTTGTTTTTTCTGTTCCCTGGTAATTATTTATTTAAACAATGACAATTCTTCCGTAAGTTGTGCAGGTATTTATTATATTTTGTACGACAGTTTCTCTACTCTTAGAGGTTATTGCAGTTGCACTCCTTCAAGGTATGCATTATTCATCTAGCTCAGTATTGTACTTTCCTGATTGTGTTCCTTATTGGCTCTAGCTGCTTTCCTGTTTCAACTTTTCTTTCTTTTGTAGCTTTAATATTTCCTCTTTGCTCTTCCACTTTTTCAACTTTTCTTTCCTTTCTAGCTCTTATACTTCCTCTCTGCTTTTGTACATTTCCTGTCCAAGTAGTCCTTGAATCATGCAGGGAATTTGTGTGGTTCTTGCAAATAATTTCCATGTGATATTTATGAAAGAAAAAATGCAAAAGGATCTCGCTTTTGTTGAAGAAGTGATTGGAGTAGGAGTCATTCTGGGTCTATCAAATTTATTCGTCCAATGTGTTACTGACATGGCAGATTTTTTGCCTCATAGTTTTAAAGCAAAAGCATGTGGGCTTGCTACTTTTTGGTCTGGAAACTGCTACGGCTATTGGTTTGCCAATCATGCAGCAGCACCTCTGTTGGTTTTGCACATTTGTGTGGATGTCTCTGCAGGAACACTTTTAATAAAAAAGCAACCTTAAACTAGAGGCGTTTTAAATATATATATATATATATATATATATTGTGGCAAGAGGAATAGTTGTTGAGGAAAGTCAATGCCTTGGTAGGCCTGTAGTAAGTCATTGATATTGCTTGCGTCTTTCTTTTGATCCAGAAATGGGCTATAAGATGTCATGTCTTTTTTCGAAGTATTTCCAGATCTTTCTAGTTCCCTGGTTAGATAGTGAGTGAACCTTATCCTAGCATAGTGGCTCAGTTTGAGTCATGGCCTCTTGAGCAGCAAGAATGTTACTGGCACTAATTTGAGAAAAATTAGTAGAGCTAAACTAGAAGACTAATTTAAATGAGAGTTAAAAATATCAAGGCTGCCAATACAGAGCAAAATTTAGGTCTTTATATATGTTTTTTAGTGGCTTCTTATTGTTTAAGACAAGCGAGTATAGCCTATTTGGTCCTTCTATTTTAGGAGGTGGTTAGAGCAGAGACAAACCCTGAATCTCTAAAAGCTTATTGAAGAATTTGCCCGCCTTTTTCCTTAATGGTATACGTTCGAGCACCTACTTTTAGTTTGCCTCCTCCCACGTGGTTGAAGAGTTGGATCTTAGAATTGGATTACAAGTCACTATTGCTCTTGATCGTTGTCTATTGTAGGTGGGCTTTACAAAGTTTAAACATAAACAACACGTAATAGCTTCCTGATTATGGTTCGTTTTAGTGTTGCTATGGTTTTCGATGAATTGACCGTGACAAGCTGCTGCTGATCTTAAAGCTCAAGTGGCTTATGCAGCTTTTGCTATGTTATGCTTTTTATATTCACTTTGCATGTTGTAGTGTTCCGGTTTTGGATCTTTAGAGGAAAAATTTGGCATTGTTCAAATTTTGTTTTGGAGGCTATTTCATCTATGCCCTTTAGCGTGTTTCATTTTTTCATAAATCTTGCCAGAACAAGGCCACACTTGCTGCAATTATAATTTTGATGCAAAAAAAATCAAATTTTCCCTTTTTTACTTTCCTTTTGCAGATCCTGCCAAGAACCTGGTTACTTCTGGGCCTTATGGTCTTATATTCGCATCCTTTGTGCCCTTTTTCTTTGACATCCCGGTTTCTACACGTTTTCGTGTATTTGGTGCTCGTTTTTCTGATAAATCTTTCATATACTTAGCTGGTCTTCAGGTAACGATTAGACTTTAATTGGGATTTAAGTTAACGTTTACTGAACCATATGCAAGTATTTACTTTGTCTTATAATAGCTCTTATTTCTTTCTCTAGACGTCCTCACCTAACTTTGGTTTATCTCTTGCAGCTTCTCTTATCATCTTGGAAGAGATCTATACTGCCAGGGTTGTGTGGTATTCTTGCTGGTTTCATGTATCGCCTGAACATTTTTCACATTCGCAAGGCAAAGGTTAGCCTAGTCTGATGACAGACACACACACACACACACACGCATGCACACACTATACCTTTTTTCTTTCCAATATTAAGTCAAATCCTTTGAGGTTAAAAAGTCCAATGTTGATGTAGGGTACATGCTGGTCAATTTTGGGAAAAAAGAAGAGTACATTTTAGTTAAAAACCCGTCTGTTTTGTGAAGTGGGGTTGCTTGGTCAAATCCTCTAATTGAGTCCAATAGCTAGTTTACATGCCGCATACTGCTGTGGCTTTCATTACCTTCTGCAGGATGGCATCTTGGTTTTTATTTCACCAACTCGCTCTGCTTTTGTACGTCGGTGATTTTATTACAATTAACAATCATATTGTGGATTGTCACGTGCTCTAGTTAGGAACTTTATACGCTGTTTTCTTTCTCCATGCTTGCGTCTTGTGTAAAACATGTGTACGTGTGCTAGTATCTGTCCACATACGTGTACTTGACTTGAATACTACGTAAATGATAGATCTTACAATATACTTGTTAAGCTTAGTTACTTTTTGGACTTTTCTTTCAGTGGAGCAGAATTTGTACAGATTTAGCACTAGAAAAATATGCTATTATTTTCTTCTTTTTTTTTTTTGGTATTTAGTTTGTATATTGCTTTAACTGCTTATGAAGTGCATGAATTTTCTTGCATGCTTAGCTCAGTTAGAATACTCAAAGTAGCTTTATTGAGCACAATCATGTATGTTTTCCTTTTTTTCTTGCAGTTTCCAGGGTTCATTACTTCTTGCTTTTCACGGCTTTCTTGGCCATCAGTTGGGAATCCTCCAGCATCACCTAGCAGGGGAAATTTACCATCAGTCGCAGGTCGCTCAGTGCAGGCAAGTTATCTTCCTTTTTTTTTTTTTTTAGAAAGATCATTGGAGATGGGTATTCTTTTAAATTTTATGATCCACATAGTTGCCTTGATCGTCACGCGATACGATGTGAACTCTCCTAAAGGTTATTTACTGATAACATGAGGCTAGCGATTCTGATATTTGCGGGTGACCAGCTGATGCATAGTACCAGGAATGCGTAGAGTTAGTTTTTTCCAATTTTTATATAGCAAACCTGGTTTCGGTGCATAAAGTTTACATGCAACTTTGGCCACAAATCTGAAGATTTACATGAGCTAGCAAGGTAAATACTTGTGATATTAATTTGTGTTGTTAATCACTTATCTCCTGCACAATTTCTTTGATTTCAGAGACACTATCCTTCTTCTATGCCTTCTGCGACGGAGCCATCAGAAGACTCTATTGCTACTCTAGTCTCTATGGGTTTTGACAGGAACAACGCTAGGCAGGCACTGGTTCAGGCTCGAAATGACGTCAATGTGGCCACAAATATTCTTATCGAAGCACAGTCCCACTGATTCTGTAGAGAATTTTCTTTGATTATGAAACTGATTCAGAAGCTGAATTCCAATCATGAATCCAATCTTTAATGGTCAGACAATTTTGCTTGATCTGATGATCGAACCGATATGCTTTCTGGAAATGCAGAAGCGCTCACAACATCATCTTTAGGGACTCATCTTTATTTTTGCTTGTAGCTCGGGGAAAATATGTGTAGACACACCTACGCCTTTAGATAGTTGCTGGGAGCTTGTATAATTGTTTATAACCATATTGGAAACATGGGGAAGAAATCATCCTCTTCAGACGAGAATCAGAGATGTATAGTTCCTGATTTAATGCCTTTTTAAACAATCTTTGTTTTTATATGGGCAATTTCGTATTAGCCTTTGCAGATTCATGAATGGTAATTTTATGGTTTGCATCGTCTGAAAGGGGGACATAGCATAGCTGTGCAGTGCTGTTCCACGTTGCATATGGTAGCAGAGCAGGCATCCCATGCATGATTAATCATCTCCATAGCCAAATCTTTTACTAGTAAACAAATAATATTTACCTAGTAATTCAATATTTATATCATAGTGAATAAATCATTTATTATTTACTTCAAATAACCTACTATTCACTTTCTCAAGTGTCAAAGATACTATTTGCAATAATTTGCTTGTTTTTTCTTTTGTTTCTGTTTTTTTGTGGTTTAAGGTATGAAAATATGTGCAAGTGTAGTAAATACTAAAGTTGCAATCAAAAAAATTGAGCATATAGAAGATAAGATGAGGGGGAAAAAAATGGATTTAGCCCTAAGCAAAAATAAGCCATTTATTACTGATGATGAAAGGAGCACATAGAAGATAAGGTGAGGAAAAAAAAAGGATTTTAGCCAAAAGCAAAAATAAGCCATTTATTATTCATGAAGAAAAAAGCATAAAGAAGATAAGGTGAGGGGGAAAAGATGGATTTTAGCCACACGTAAAACTAAGGCTTCGTTTGGGAAGTACGTTAAAAAAACAAGTTTAGTTTACTACAATGTAAAGCTTTCACATACTACATTCTAACTTCAAACTCTAACTAATTTCTCAAGCACACCCTAAACCAGCGTAGAAAAGAAAAGCTTTACCCAAACTTTAAATTCATAATATATTCACAATAATCAACAAAAATTAAGACAAAAATAAAGAAGATCAAAGATTTGCCCAAGCTCATGTTTTGCGCATGGTAGTGGCTCACTTGCACACAGGCGTATATTCAAGCGCCACATTTTTTTTTTTTTGTTTTTTGTTTTTTGTTTTTTTTTTAATGGTTTAAGGTATGAAAATATATGCAAGTGTAGAAAATACTAAAGTTGCAATCTAAAAAATTGAGCATATAGAAGATAAGATCAAGGGGAAAAAATGGATTTAGCCCTAATCGAAAATAAGCCATTTATTATTGATGATGAAAGGAGCACATAGAAGACAAGGTGAGGGAAAAAAAAGGATTTTGGCCAAAAGCAAAAATATGCCATTTATTATTCATGAAGAAAAAAGCATAAAGAAGATAAGATGAGGGGGAAAAGATGGATTTTAGCCCCATGCAAAACTAAGGTTTCGTCTGGGAAGCACGTTAGAAAAACAAGTTTAGTTTCCTACAATGTAAAGCTCTTACATATTATATTTCAACTTTAAATTCTAACTGATATCTCAAGCAAAAAAGAAAAGCTTTGCCCAAACTTCAAATTCATAATATTTTTACAATAATCAACAAAAATTAAGACAAAAATAAAGAAGATCGAACATTTGCGAAACTCATGTTTTACGCATCGTAATGGATCACTTGCACACAGGCGTATGTTCGAGCGCCACAAAAGTGGGAAAAGAGTATGGTACCTTTATGCAGAGAATTTCAAAGATAATACAATAATCAAACCATTAAAATAAAAATAGTTAGCTCAAGAAACGGAAAAATCCCATATCGGGTTGTACTTATTCAGGCTCCAACTTCCACTATCAGAACCTCAGATTCATCATAGAAAACAAAAGATTTAAAACTTGCCGCGCCCTCTCTTACGAGTGCATGCAGGTTGACTCGTAACTTGAATACCTTGTGGACTGCTGTGCCCCTTCACGGAGGGGGAATGAGTGAAGGGTTTCGGACTTTGACATATCTTTAAACAGTGCTTATGTCCACTCGGCTTTTGTGGATTTGAAAGGCTGGGGTGATCCAGCTCCCACAGCTGCATTGGATGCCCGACCAATTAAAGTAGCCCAACCGAGCTTCACAATGAGCACATGACAATTTGCCTTCCAATGCACCTTCTTCAACTGAGATGAAATAACAACTACCAAAGATCAGACTACAAATTGCAAACATGTTTTGTCACTAACAACCCACATGAACTTTGGGCGATAACAAGTAATCAACGTACACCGTGATTGTTAAAACCTCATATCAGATAATAGCCTGCAAATGCATTAGTGATGAAAGGAAGCTAAATGAGGTTTTAAACAAACAAAGAATAACACTTTGGATAGTTGAGAAGAGGGGGAAGAAAACCCAAATATTGTCGTGTACCCAACTCTACCAGATTCCATATGCTTTTACTAATCCTGTAAAATGCCAAAATCCATCAACTTTTTGCCATAGCATTTGGGATTACAAATGTGATGAATAATTTCTAATCTCTAACTGATTCCGACAATCAATGTATAGTAGCATATAAGAAAGTTTAATATAAGGCGAAAGGTCACTAGTGGTTCCTTTATGTACCTCCTTCCCCCTAAATGACTATTTTTAACGGGAAGGATGTTTTCTTTGGTTTTCTTGTGCTCTTTTGGATATTGGGATTTATTTATGTCGATACAAGCAGGAAAGTGGAAAAGGATGATGTCAAGAAGCAATAACGTCAAATGATTGTTAGGGAACATTTTATACTTCTCTGCTTCTTTTTTGCATGAAACACTAAAAGGCATTCTTTAGAATGCCTTGGCACAACATTTGCACAAACCTTAGCATCAAGTATCAAGAGCACGATTACAAATTGGCTTATTAGTTTACCTGCTGTCATCCACTGTAAAGGCTCAACAAAAATGGAAGAGCATTCAGACTCCTCAGACTTATTGAATGGGTTTCCACCTTGTCGCTTGTGCCACTCGAAAGATGTCTCACCCTCACCTGGAATATGATCCACAACATTCTCCTGCAATGCAACTACTCTCCGGCATTTCTTGCAGCGATATGCAGTTCTGCAAATATTTCCTGCATCTGAAGGGGCTTCCACTTCAGAAGAAACCTCAGCGGGCAACCCAGGATCTGCACCAAATTTAGAACTGTCTATTCTCTCTCCACGATTGTAAGACTCACCTACAAATATAGAAGAAACTGACTTTTAAGTTATAGCTGCAAAATAGAACTCAAGTTTGCTTTTCCTTGCAAATCATGCTTAATGTATAAGAAGTAACAGAGATAGACAAGGAACATATCAGATGCTACAAAATACGTCATACACTGTTGTGAATTGGGCTATTAGAAGAATTGTCCAAACATACAAGCTTTATGATTTCTATGTAAAACAAGATTTATACCATCGGCAGTTTTATTTTATTTTTTCTTTTTGGTGTCTGACACGCCTTAGCAAAAGTTACATGCAACGAAGTTTCTGTCTTGGCACACATTAAAACAAACTTAAAATTGAAATGAACGATGGATGTGAGGGAAAAAAAATGATGGCAAACATGACCAACATAAAAGTCTAGCTGCTCCAGTATTTACTTCTTACAGTAGCTCTTAGGCTTCAATGCAGATATTAAATGTTCCATACTTCCCCTGCTTATCCAGCACATATATAACCAAAATCTAATTTGCATGCTCTATTATCAGTGAGGAGGGCAAAAGGCATATATGCTACATACTTCTTTTCAGTGGATACTAAATACGTTTCATCAAATATGTATTTTACTTTGCACAAACAGAATTAGTTGTTATACTCGAATGTTGGGACAATTGAAACCTTTGTCCAATAATCCACGACCAGTGTGGTAATTGTTTCTCCTCAAAACCTTTATACCATAATTTAGGCAACTTTATCATGAAACTTTACTGTTTTATGCAGGGTGATATAGAGGTACATGATGCTACGGTAAATTGCCAACATAAAGTCAATATCAACTTTAGTCTGCTGCAATAGATCTAAACTTTAGATATCAAGTGAGCCTGATAGGAGATCTAGTTAAAGATAGAGACAAATTACCCAACACTTTAAGGCGAAATCGCTTATATATGGGACTAGAACGGTTGACCTTGAATCCCATTTCCTCAAACATTTTTAGCTGCAGCCGGATAATTGAGAGAAAACATCAGAATAGGCTTAATAAAATGATTGGCAGGTGTAACACCATCTTATAAAGTAATATGGCATTGGACAGCCTTGCGTCACCTGATCCAAAAAACCGTCATTTGGGCAAACAAACTCACAGCTTTGCCGCAGGGATTCTAGTGCATCTGCGGTAATGATGCATAAAGGAAAAGAGAAAAGGAAAGACAAAAAAGATAATGATACATTTGACAACGAAATCAACAAAGCTTGAAGTATATCAACAAAAGTGCTAACTTAGGTTTCCAAAAGGAAAAAGATTAAAAAAAAATTCCACAGGAACAGACAAACGTGTAGACTCACAATGCCTCAAACAAAGAACAGTGGTTTGCTACCTTCTTGAGAGAGATGTTCGGTTCTCATCAGATATGCTGTGATGATAGCTGCGCTGCAACAAGGACATGCAAAGAAGGTTTGACAATCTCTTAAACTATAAAAGTTACTAGAACTAATTGCTCTCATAGTTTCCTCCATTTGCTACCATATATAGAGACATATTTAAAAATGCCAAAAAATTTAAAGTGTAGAAGTAATATTTTTGTAATTCACAAGAATTGATGCAGGATAAAGTTCTTCTCAGACAAAAAGTTGTACCTTCTTGAGACACCGGCAAAACAGTGCACCAAAACAGAACCTTCCTTTCTGCTTCTATCAATGAAATTCAAGCATACATCCAAATGATCCAACAAGTTCTCACTCTCCATATCTCTCATCGGTACCACCATCCTTACCATCTTCAAGTCCTTGCCTGCATATTCCAACGAGTACAAAAGCTTTCCTGGTGACAAAGCACTACTTGACAGATCAACTGAATCATCCTCCGAAACTGAGGCACCAACATAAACTTTCTTAATTTCTTTCGCCGGGATTACCAGACTGCAACGCCATTCAGAGAAAATTGAGATCGATGCTGAACTAAGCATTGACAGAACATGTGTTGTCTCACTGCTACCATTTTGGAGAACTTCTGCCGCGTCCCCAATGTTGCCAATGAATAGATTCTCACGGACTAAATACGGCATCACGGCAGACAACCAATGACTCTTGCGGAAATGGTTTCAACACCCTAATTCAAAGTATTGGAATAAAAAAAAAAAAAAAAAAAAAAAAACTTACTGTCATTTACAATGCTAAAATGCAACTAAGCTGATTATCTATAAAAACTACTAGAGCTTGAAACAGAAAGTAATTTCACAAAATGGAAAAGGCACAATTTGGTTGGCAATAAAATCCATGAATTCTAAATCAAAAATTCACAATCATTTAAATTAAAAAAAAAATTCAGTTCACTTTACAATTTTAATACCGAGTTGAATAAAACTGTTTGCATAATAAAAATACGAAATTTGGGCGGCAAGAAATTCCCCTGAACCCTAAATTCCAAGAATTAAAGAAATGAAAAAAAAAAAATCTCCCTTCCATTTGTAATTTTTCTCCTTTTTTTTTTTTTTTTTTTTTCTGAAATGCTTCTTCATCTGGAAATGGAAATGCAAATCTTTGATTAGTGAAAAAAATCTCATCATAAAAAGGAAAAAAAAAAAAAAACACTTTTCCAATTCTACTAGAACTAGTCGACTCCTTAAAATGAGTTAGTAATATTTTCAGAGACGAAGACAGTATAACGAGAATAATTAACGGTTATAAACACCATTGTCCTTTAATATTCTCTTTAACTAAACAGGGTTTATACAAAGCGAGAAGCCAATTGTAAACTCACTTCTAGCCAAAAAAAAAAAAAAAAAAGGGAAAATGCATTAAAGTTAAACAAGCTGAATAACTTCGATATTCGTAAATTTTAAGTAATTAAGAAAAAATTAAAACGCCAAGCATGAAATTGTTGGAAAATAAAAATTGAAAGGGGAAAAAAAAATCCAACCTCGATAGTTGAAATATTCCAGCGGTGACTGTCCTTTTTTTTTTTTTTGGTTTTGGGGAGCTTATCGGCTTTAACTCTATTCAAGTAATAAACACGATATAAATTTGCGCCTTATATATAATATGCGCACGTGCGAGTAACTGCTGGGTTGGCCAAATGGGAGGTGGCACGTGCGGACGCCTTACTTCTGAGTTTTGGAAACCACCTTGCTTCTCAGTTTTGGAATCCAACATGTCGAAGATAAAGGCGTGGCTAATGCGTGTAATGGAGGGCCCACTTAATTGCTTTCGGTAAGGGACGGCGCTCAAGCTGGCCTGTCCCTAACGTGGAACGATCGTCACCTTCGCGCTAGTGGATTCGTCGAACCATGGTGCGAGAGTACACGCTGGATCATTCATGCTCTTTGCCCTAATTGTAAGGAGACACTTCGTTTGAGGGTTTATTACAAGACAACGTACATTTTCACCTTTCCTCTCAAGTTTCAAATTTAATAGGCCATTTGAAACTTCATTTGTAGACGTTTTAAGTTTAAAAATTGTATCATACGAGAGCTTTATATTATAATAATTTTTTGTTTTTTTATTGTAACTATTGAGAGTTTTAAATTGTTCATAGTTATAACTGATGGGTTGAAACGAAAATTTCAAACACCTCCTAAAAAGTTTAGTTTTTACTTGAGAGAAAAAAAAAGGTCTAAAAATGATAATGACCAATTGGTCTAAAAAAATGTTCGAGAATTCAAGATGGGATAAAAAGTAAGAGGAGATTTAAGTAAATATCATTTTTATACTAAATAATTAAAGCAAGGGAACATTTATAGTGGAGAATGTTAAAATTCTCCACCAGTAGAGAATGCAACTAATAACCACCTGATTACAACGGACATAAAAACAATTTTGGGTTAGGGATGTTCGCGGGTGGTTTGGGCAAATTTTTTTTTTTCAAACCACCAACTAAACTAAAAGTAAAATTTTCTCTTGGGTGGTTTGGATGGTTGGATATTTTTTATCAAACCAAACTAAACCAAATTACTTATAAATAGTTTGGGTAGTTAGTGCTTAAGATTAAATTTTTTTAATATTTAACAAAAATCATAGAATTTTTAAAAGTTTACCATTTAAAGTTTAATATAAACCAAAAATCAAAGTAAAAAGTCACAATAACACAAATCAAAATTCACCAATAATCAAATTAAAAAGTAAAAAATACAACTAAATAGCATAAAACAACACAATCAAATTTTAAACTTGAATTAAAGCTTTCCACTTGTGTCAATAACCTCTCCTCCTGCTAATATCTTTAATCGACACTGTGGTGAGTGAGGCCAATGGCAGAGAGAAACGATGTGACAATGACGACATAGTGAGTAGGCCGATGGCAGTGTAGAGTGAAGTCGTTGTTCGCTGGATGGAGGGAAGCTAATGTTCCATTTCATGAGTTAGTCTTAGTTGTATATGTTGTTTCTTTAATTTGATTTTGTTTTTTTATATTGATTATGAGTGATTAGGAAAAATATAATTATAGAGTATAGAAAGATGCATCTTATATGGGTAGAATATCTTGTAATGACCAATGAATCAAATTAAAAATAATAAAAATTCTTATATAAAAAATATTTTAAAAATAAAAATTATATAATATGACAATTTTATGGGCGGTTTAGATGGGCTATTTGGAAGTTCAAATCACTAACCAAAACCACCTAAAATATTCGTATAAAAAACCACCCAAACTACCCAACATACATTTTTCTTTGAAGTAAATAGAAGGTTTCAAAAGTATTTGTTGTAAATAGTAGTAAATATAAATACTTACTTATAATTGATTTTGTAATAGTGTTGTTTATTATAATTTTAGTAAAGAAAAACTCTACTAGTGCCTTTTTTTTTTTCAAATATGATATTGATCTTTTGCTTAATATAGATATCTCTATTTTAATGTGATTTTGATTAACTTAAACATTATAAAATGCACTATCGACAGTGATTCTTTCTGTAAAATCTCATGTAAAAATTGTGTTAGAAGTTTGTTGTTCATGAGAAAGGGTACAGTGGAATTCCAGTAGAAAGGAAGCTCCAACGTTGGAGAAGAAACTGATCTTGAAATGTTTTTATTTTTATTTTTTTTAAATTAGATGAATGTACAAAAATCATGTATAGGAGACTCTATCTTTGTTTGATGGTCCTTCATCTTTTTCTATGGTCAGATTTTGATCTAATGGTTTTTAGTTATTTTCCACTAGTGGAGAATTATAGCATTCTCTAGTAAAAATTGTTTTCGAAGTTTGTTGTTGGTGAGAAAGGGTGCGGTGGAATTTCAGTAGAAAGGAAGCTCCAACGTTGAAGAAGAAAATGATCTTGAAATGTTTTAAGTTTTTTTTCTTTTAAATTAGATGAATGTACAATAATCACATATAGGAGACTCTATCTTTGTTTGATGGTCTTTCATCTTTTTCTACGGTCAAATTTTGATCTAATGGCTTTTAGTTATTTTCCATTGGTGGAGAATAATAGCATTCTCTACATCAGTTTTTCCCTTGAAGTAAATTGTTGGTTTTAAAAGTATTTTTTGTAAATAGCAATAAATAAAAAATTTACTTGGTAAATTGTATTTTTACTTATAGTAAATTGATTTTTTACCTAGTAAATTTGTATTTATTATAAATATTTTTAAAATATGATACTTACTTACAATTAATTTTGTAATAATGTTGTTTATTATAATTTCAGTAAAGAAAAGCTCTACTATTGCCATTTTTTTTCAAGCATGATATTTATCTTTTGCTTAATTTAGATGTCTCTATTTTAATGTGATTTTGATTAATTTGAACATTAGAAAATGCACTATCAATAGTGATTCTTTACCATAAATTCTCATGGTAAAATTGTGTCAGACCTTATGTTATTCTTAATAAATTATATAGCCAATATGCAAAATTTAAATTGTATAAAATTTTTTAAAAGTATGAATTCTATGTGATAATATTTATTAGATAAATTTCTTATTTTTTATTTTAAAAATCTATTTTGTGCAAATATTTGTTCTTCTTTGTTTATTCTCTCTATAAAATGTAAAATCTCCTTAGTTGAAGCATGTGGTATGGCAATCACAAATTTCATGCACAAAATAATTAAAGATTATTGTATGTAGTATATGAAATGCCTCTTGGTACTAAGGTCGCTTGTATTTTTCTTACTTTTAACAAAATAGTCCCTATATTTTTAACTATAATAATTTTCTCCTTAATTGTAAATTTAGTAGTTTTTTATAAACAATGACGCCTTTAAAAAAATGGATGAAATCAATCACACGCCCCTTATGTCTATGTTTTATTAAGAACATAACCAAAAAATTAAGGGAAAAACTATTATATATAAGACCCACTAAAAATTCTTATCTATAAGACATTTTTTTGCTCATTAGATCTACATTTGATGGTAGAAAACAAACAAGCTCACCATAAGTATAAATAGGCCTATGCACATTAGGTCAAATTCATCAAAAGCCCAACAAGTTAAAAATCTAAAAAAAAATGCCACCATTCTTAGGGCTGTCATCGTTGGAACAGGTCACCACCGGTTTGGCAAGGGTCACCGACGGATCTAGACAACGCTTGCCGGCTTTGCAAGGTGAAGGGGAAGCTGATCAAGGTTCGTGTGCTTGTCACTATAGACGTCGATTGAAATCACAGTCACTAGTTGCTGAAATCATGACCACCATGGACGTCACTTTTACTAGTGATGATGCATGCTCGAGTCGTGAGCTACCTAGCGATGGTGCTCGACCACCATGGCGAGCTGATCAATGATAGATTTTTCAAGGATGGAGGTGGTGAGGACATCTGATTGAGCAGTGGCATATAACCATAGTCGGTGGGCTCGCTCTTAACGTCGGCATCGTGAGGCCATTGTCTCGAACTCAACTTCATGATGGAGATCGCGATTCCACTATCTCAATGTCTGCAATGTTAATCAACTGTGGAATCATGATGGAGGTTGGGCCACTATTGTGATGGGGTCTAACCCACCTCCAGTAGCTCTCTTTGCCCTGCATCCTACACCCACCACCCCTCGCTCGGTGACCCTACACCCTCCACCCTCATCCCGCCCTCTAGAAGATCGAAAGACCTATGCCGCCAATGATGAACCCTCACCCACCAACAGAGGACTTCTTCTTTTTTTTTTCTTGATTTTCTTAGGGCTTTTTTAGTATTTGTTATTTTAAAAAGGAGAAAATAAAATATTATAGGGTGAAGGTGGGTTTATTTTTGTTTTATGAAACTTACATTTTGAACCATTGGATTTCAATCCAACGGTTCAAAAAAATGACTCTTATTAATAAGAATTTTAAGTAGGTCTTATCATTTTATTTCCCAAAAAATAAAATACTTTTTAAGGGGAAAAAAATAAACACTTTCACTCTCTCCTTCACTTCTTCTGCTCCACTCTCCCTATCGTGGTTGTTCACGTGACGGCACATGGTCCATTGCTTTTTAGCTTTTTTTTTCCCTCTCTCTCTAACGGTGACAATAATTGAAGTAAAATCACCAAAAAATTTATAAATACTGGAGAAATTGTCAAAATAGTTTTTTTTTCCCTCTTTTACTAACAATGAAAAGGGACAGTTAGAAATACTCTTCAATTGATAGGAAAAAAATCTTGAAATATCGTTATGTTTGTCAGTGAAAATCGTTATACATGTGACAACCCTACCTACGTGGCCGTCATTTCACTTTAACATGATCGTAAACTTAAACATACTTATTAATAAAGTACAGAAATTTTGGAATATTTTTTTTTTTAATGAAATGGATTCTTACTATCGAATCCTTAGCATGAAACCTTAGAGGGAATAATGATTATTTCCCAAACTTAGTAACAATGATTTCTTAAAGAGAATGAATTCTCAACATACAACTTTAAAAGATGTAATAATCATTTCTCGAAACTTAATTTCGTAACTTAACAAAATACATAAATTTCTTAAACATGATAATAACGTAATAATAATAATTATGTTTTAACTTAACTATAATTTATAAAGCATGATCCTTTACATAACCATAACATTTATTTCTTGAAGTATAACTATAGTAATTTCCTTGAACTTTTCTTTTTAAACATAAAGATAATAATTTAGCAACTATTACTTTAAAGACATTTCTTAATTTAAATAAAGCTATTTTCAAAATAATTTTAAATTAAATATTAAAATAAAATCCTAGTTAAATGTTCTTTAAAACTTTCTTAAAAATCATCATATATCATACTTATAATTTAACATCTTAAACATAGCATAATAATATCTTAAAACTTAATCTTTTCAGAACTTATCATAATAATAATTACTTGAAACTCGTTTACTTGAATCGTCATAATAATAATAATATCTGAAGCATAATTATTTAGACTTTCATAAAAGTAATTTCGTAAAAACATATTCATAAAATCGTTACTTATTTTGGCATAAACTTATATAAACATTTT
>CAMOHE010050921.1:0-20478 GCA_946598075.1 Artocarpus hirsutus
CGAATTAAAAATCGCGCGTTTTCATGCATTTTTACGCGTATCTTATCCGATATAGACCCGAATTTGGTTCTGTTTCGAATTTTTGAAACCTTATCTGATAAGGAATGACCCTAGACCCAACCTCTATAAATAGGGAGTGAGTCTAATGAGTTATTTAGATCAATAGAGAGATTAAGAGTGATACTCTAGTGGTGAGAATCTGAAACTCCCTGAGAGCTCTTGTTCACAAATCACGAACACTAGCTTTGGGTTCTCTCAATTGATTGGAAGGAGAGTCACCTTGAGGAAGAGCTGTACGTGTGAGCCCACACTCACTCCGATCGTGGATAGAGAATAGCAAAGAAGACCAGTTGGTTGAGGCTCTTTTGGAACGTTACTTCTCTACACAGACTTCGGGAGCTTTTCGGTGTATACAAGGTCAGTAAGATCAAGTTAATTTATACATATAGCATGTCAAACTTGTGTTTTGAAAAATACTCTGATTTAAAATTTTTTAAAATTCCGCTGCGTATTATTTTTCCAACAGAAACAACTCTCAAGAATGAAATCATTACATCTTTTTTTTTTCTTTTTTTGTTTTTAATGAAGAGAGGGAACAACAAAATGATCAAGGTCCTTCAACACTATCCAACTAAGTTGAACACTAGCTGAAGAACCCATCAACTGCCAAGCTTCTCGATCAATTTTATATAAATTTGTTATAATGAATTTACAAAAGTTTAGAATGGAAAATTACGTCAACTCAAAAAGAGAAGCAATCTAAGAAGACATAAAACAAAAACAAAAAAAAAAAATCTAAGTACTAAATAGTGTAGATTATATTCTATTTACTGATCCATAAAAAATGAATGAGGGCTCATTAACCAGAAAAAAATCACGAGATAATTATCCATGCAAGAGAAAAATAAAAAATAATCTAATCTAGGAAGAGAGAAAAATAAAAATAAAAAAAAATCTAATCTAGGAAGACAAGTCTTGAAGAGACTCGTCATGGAGAATTCGAGAAGATAGAAAACAGACCACATGAATAGAACCATATTCAACCACAAATTACAATGGTTCAACTACCACGCAATTCAACTTTGAATGCAAAAGAAAATCGTTCAGAACAAAAAACAACCCTTAACATCCTCGCATGTTATGAAGGCTCAACGAGCCCAGTTGAGGAAGCACCATCTGTTGGACAATACAAATGTAGTTGTAGGCGTTACCTAATGGAATCCTTGTAGATACTGGCCGAAAATCGGTATCATGATGGATATCGGTCTCTATATCATTGTTAACTAATATTACGGTGGTCATCTATTTGTCTCATGGTGTACCTATTAATATCTTAATAATATTTTTAGTAGATGGTATGACATGATATGATATTTTCAATAAATATTTCTTTCATTATAGTATAATTTACTCCAAACAATACGTAAAATTCTTAAAAGTACATTAGTGAAGCTCCCATCGACCAACACGTAACAAAGTTATTTTTTCAAGCCTTACAAAACTCTGCCTTCTTACTGATACCATATGACTTGGCCATTGTAGGCCTCCAATGAGCCCTCTAAGCATTTTTTTTTTTTTTGAGCTTTTTATGCAGGTTAGATCACCATGGATTGCCGCTTAGATGTTGAGCAAATTTATGAATATCAACAATTGTGTACTATTAAAACCGCTTATTACTAAAATATCCAAAAACATATTATTTGTTCTATAGAATATTCTTTAATTTATTCAATATAATATCACGCACAAGAATAAAATATTTTTTCATATTTCATTTTTTTTTTAGGTTGGAATAGTTTAAAAAAAAGAAGCTAGTTTGGTCCATTGTTTTAGAATATTAGCACAATAAATGATGATGATGGTAACAATGACAGCAACGTTTTCCTAAATAATTATTTTATATACATCATGATATATTATTTTGCTTAATTTAATCAGGTTTGGTTCATCATATGAGCTCAATTTTAATCTAAAAGACATCTTACTAATTTTCGTGCAACTCTTGGAGTGGGACATGTTCTCATTCTTAGTCTATGCTATCTATATATAGGACCATTAGCTTATACTCGTCCTTTTACGAAAATCTAGCTCCATCCATACAATATACATTCGTGTGTATGTATTTCCCTTACTTATTTCCATAAGTGGATGAAGTTTTGTTTGCAAAGATATGGCTAAGATAATCCTGATTACTGTTATTGCTATTATCTTAATTACTCTTGCGGCAACAAATAACGATAAGTTTCTTGATTTATTTTTGATCATGTGGCCATTTGCTAGGTAGAATATATTAAATATGAAAGCATTTTCCTTCATATTCCGCATGTTTTCTTATTCTTGCTTTTCTTGGAACATTTAGTACTAAGAACGTTCCAAATATGTAGAGTATTTGGTATTATCAGTTTCAACCAAGACTTTTGGTTATTAAAGTGTAAAGTTCGCACATGCTAAAGTGTCATGAATGATTTAGCTATAGTCTAAAGTTCTCACATACTACAATCTTTTTAATCAATTGGTTCTAACTAATGTTCTCAAACACCCTAATATTGTTTTTATGTATCAAATAATATAATCTTTCATAATTCACTCAGTCCTATGCTAATTTCTCTGTATTATAATCTGTCTTCACCTTTTGATCGCCAACTCTATTTTTTTGGCGTGATATTAAAACAGTAATTGCCACGACAAAAAAAATGGCTATGTAAGCAATTGAGCAGGACATTTCATGGAACATGCGTAAACGTTGGGCACCGTGCGGAAAAATGCATACTAAAAGAGAACCCGGTTGTGGGACGTCGTCCGGGGATTGTTCAATCTCGGTTTTACAGCTCTTTTTATTGCCCTTTAACTTAGAAATCAATTAATAAACTTATAATATATATATATATATATATGTATATTCTAAGTTTATATACTTAGCCGGCCTATGGAGATCGCTGCTAAGTTTAAATTCTGCTTTTTGAAAGACTTTTTATTATATATAGTATATTATGGTCTAGTCATAATAAGCTAAAACCATTTTTTTCAAATATGTTTGAGTTAGTCTTTTGTAATTATAAGTGAGCAAGTGTTTTAAACATATGTACTGTGACCATTAAGTAATATATGTAAGTTTAAAAAAAAATATTCCGTAGTTTTATAAGCAAGATTATGATTATAAGATTAAGAAAAGTGTTTTAACAACTCAAGCAGCTGGTTCATTACAATTATTAAAATTAGTTTAATAATTTCAAATTACGACAGTAAAAACTGTTGTAAAAAAAAACAACGATGATATGCTTCTTTATTTTCCCACTTTACAGCAAATTTTAAAAATAATTTTATAAAAACAGATTTTATCAAATATCTTAAACTATTTCAAGTGATTATAGAAGCTAAAAGCAGTCTTTTAAAAGCAATGCTAAATGGGCCAAAGTCGTCATCATTATTCATTGTTGAAATTTTCTCTTCTCTTTTTTACCGAGTTTTAGAATCTTACTCAGTTTCTACTTAAATAGATGTTCGAAAAGAAAAATAAAAAATAAACAAGCCATGTTGCTTTCCGACATCAAATTCCAACCATCGATCAAAATTTTACTCAATTGCTTATTTATTAAACGAACTTCCTTAGATGTGAAAAAGGATGAGAGAGGCTGAGTAATTTGTGTCAGATTTTCACGGTGAAGTCCATTGCAGATTTTGCAGAGAAAGAATTGGGGCCTAACAAATTTTGGAGAGAGAGAATATGGGAAAAAGAGTACTTTAAAATAGAATATTAACGGAGGAGTCCGTTTCTTTCTTTTGTTCATTGGTCGGACAAAGAGGTAGACATGCATTTTGTACAGAGGATCTGAGTTCTTTATATATATATATATATATATATGTGTGTGTGTGTGTGTGTTTATTTTTTCTTTTTTATTTTTTTAATGATTGATGGTATCCTCAAAAAGGGTCATAAAATTGCAGAGAGATCATGGAACGTAATTTTCCACTAATGTTTAAAGACATTTGTAAACTATTTATCCTAATTTATCTGTAAGTAATTCAAAACAGCCAGAAGTAGGTAAATGCTTGCCATTATGATTTTAACACATAAGCACAGAAATTATCACACTACTTTGATTCCGTTTGTTCCCCACTTTATCAAACGAATAATAACGAGTAATTATGTGTTCTTGCTTTTAGGTATTATTTTGTAGCATTCATATTTTTTGGAAGACTGAAAACCACAAACTGAAGAAACATTAATGGTGGAATCCATGTCAATAATCCCGAATCCAACGTGTTTGGTATGTGGCAGTGAGAGCAAATTGAGAGAAAAGTACTACGTAAAATCATTTCTATTTACTTTATGGCCCAAAATCAACGCGAATCAGTTCCTTCTGCACCATCTAATCTTACCCAACTTGACAAGGGAAAATTGAAGGAGATATTTTCTTTAAAACATCATTAACAATAATAAGGAGAATAAGAAGGAACAACGATAATGAAAAGTGAGAGTAAAGCAAAGATTGATGTTCCCTTTGTTAGAACAAAATTGTGATAAAAATCATCATCATCCAGGATCATTCATGTTAAATCATCAAGAATATTAATAAAATACGGAAGCTAACCTGAATCCATTGATTGAATGTGATTCTTGAGTCCTTTGATTGAGGATCTTTCAAGTCTGGTACGTAAATCCTCTTTCACAGAATGCTCTGTAATCTCTCTGTAGATGAGGAACAGAAAAAAATAATGTACGTACTGATTTGGAGACCACAACCCCTTTGTATAATTGCTAAACCCTAGCAATTATCTTTAATTATCAATTTAGCCCATCATAAAATTAGTAATTACCATTTTGGTTTCTACACATAGGAGGCCCACACTTAATAATGCATTAAAAGCCTAAAACCTAAATTGATCACTTTTAATTGGACAACCTTATCTGATAGCCTTTAATTCATATTTATTTAATATATTAGCCCATATATTGGATCTTGATCCAACACCATCAACTATAATAAAAGAATTGTATATATAAAGGAAATGGAGGCTATTAATAACTTGCTGAGGAAAGTACTTAGTAGCTTTTTGAGTTTTCAATTAAATTAATTTGCAAAGCCTTATCAATACTGCAAAAGTAAGGAAAGTTGCATTAATTCCGGTAAGGCATCAACTTTGAATCAACGGCGGATTCGCACATTATTGTATTTGTGGAAGGTTTGCCAATTTCTTAGGGACTCCACCATCAACTCTAGTGTCTCTCTCTCAAGTGGATAATAATCAAAATTGTGGAGGAAATGGAGCCCAGAGATCTAGCCCATTTGAATGAAAAGCCGCCCAGCATAAAGTTCAATCATTCATAAATTTGTTTCCCAAGAGCAACTACGAGTTTTTTTTATGCATTGTTTAGTTATATAATAATACACACACACACACAGAGGCCATGGTCCTTCAGAAACTATTGTAATATGTAAAAGTGAAAGATGTATGGTGCCACTTGTTTTATGAAATAATTATGTTGAAAAGATGTAGCAACAATAATAAGAACAAGGCGTTTAATAAGTGAGTTTGTGTTTAAAAAATAAGTTAAAACACTATAGCACATGAAAACTTTACGTTGCAATATGATTTTACGTTATATTAAAGCATGTGAGAGCTTTACAATATAAACGGTCAAAAATTGTGAGCTTCAACTCATTTACTAAACACAAAGTAATTTATTTAATTAAGACTAGTGTCATTCTTTTAAACCAGCCATTAAACATTATTATCATGTTACAAGGCTTATTTTTACATGTTACTATCTACAACAAAATAAAATGCATTAAATGTACATACAAGCAACTAACTTTTAAATTAGTTCTCTTAATAATTTTTTCTCCTACAGTGCATTTGATTATTAACTAAATTATTAACAAGATTCATCCAGGCTTCCCACTAACTTGCCCTAGTGAAGTGGAGCCGATTTGCTAAAGAGATTTCTTTAATCAGACAACAAACTTGTTAGCTAGAAATATGAGTTTTTGGGTCCACTCCATAAGTGAAAAGAGTGTTTTGGGCTATGGAAGAGTTTGTTGTAGGTGAGTTCTATAATTGAAGGAGTGGGACCCGGCTTTGTTAGATTAAGTGGGTTTTTGGAAGGATGGTGGGAACCAGTGGTGAGAACCACTTTTACTGTAGCATGTGAAAGTTTTATACTGTAACAATTTTTTTTTATTATTACTGTAGCATGTGAGAGCTTTTTACTGTTTATAACTAAATTTATGGTGAGAACTGAATAGTTTTTATCACTTCAAACATCCTATAAATTAATTCTGAATATTGCCAAGTGGCGTCTAGTCCAAAAGTTAAATAAAGACAAGAAGCCTTATTATTATCTAGGCCCGGAAGAGCAACTGAATGCCACCTTGTTAAAGCAGAAAGTTTGACGAAGATCTAAATACACTACAACAACCAAAAATAAAAAAACAAAAAAAAAACCGAAAATTTTAGAACTTTAACAACCAACGAGGCTTTTCACAAAAGAGAAATTTGCCGTTACGTGGCATTTTCTTAGTGACTAAGAAATTGAGACAAAAAATCTAGAAGCAGAACGATATTGATGTGCTTCTGATTAAGTTTGCCACCTGGACACGATCGTGTATTGTGACTTAGCGATAATGGAGCATTATGACGTAGTAGCAAATTCGGGTGTTGGAAGATTATTAAATTAATGCGAAGGACAGAATCTAGTACTAATATGTGGGATCATGTTCTCATGTAACTTTACTGTTAGCACGTTTGATGGGTTAAAGGCAATACGCTCTTCATCTGAAGTGTAAGACCCGGCCGACCGTAGGATCCTCAACAAACATTGCTATCAAAGCACCTAAATATAAAAATGTGCATTTGATTTTAGGCTTACGATAACGTCTCAACTTATAAAACAAGATACTCTTATAGGGTGTTCGGAATGGTTGTGAAAACTAGTGGTAAAAATTATTTTTACTGTAGCATGTAAGAGCTTTATACTGTAACAATTTTTTTTATTGTTATTATAGCATGTGAAAGCTTTGTACTATTTATAACTGAGTTTGTACTGAAAACCGTATGGTATGAACTATTGCCAAACATACGATAAGAAAAGTACAAGATAATAGGAAATACTTCAGGATTAAGTTTGTTATAAATATTTGTGTGTGTATATTATGACAAAGAATTTACTGAAAATATGAGGGTTTGAAGTTATTTACGATGAATAACGTTTTTTTTTTTTTGTACAGCCAGCAAAATTTCTCAAAAATTTTAAATTAGTTCAGTATTTTAATTTTGATGAACAATTTTACTGTCCATTTTTGGTCGATGGACCACCTCTTAACCATGGATAACATACTAACAATCTATTTAAGATAGATAACGTATTTTTTGTACACCCAGCAAAATTTTCTCAAAAATTTTAAATCAGCACGGTATTTTAATTTTAATGAACAATTTTACAGTACATTGTTGGTCGAAAATAATGGATAAAAATATGCAATTCTTTTACTCCAAACTCATCAAAGAGGGGAAATTAATTTGTTGGGACCGAATAACAACTATAAAGATTCTTTTTTTTTTTCTATTTAAAAAATTAAAACTACATAAAGTCTCTTTTTTTATTCTATAAACAATTTCTACGTGGTCAGTTTTACTTTGTTGTTTGATTATCTTTCCATAAATACTACGTGCTCTGATTTATTTATTTTAGTACAATAATCATATATACTTCGTGAAATTTGTAGATTATAATTATCTTTTTTCTAATAGATTATTACGTTGTTGATTCTGGTTGAATATTAAATTTTGATAATTAAACAAATTACATGGCATTTAAGTGTAATTGCTAGAAGCTCTTAATATATTTTAAAATCATAAGAATTCAAAATTTAAGTGATTTATAAGTAGTATGTGATTGGTTGAAATGAAATCGAATATAATAAAAAAATTTAATCAAACCCCAAAAAAAAAAAAAGAAACTAATTCTTCACTCTCTTATTTTAGGGTTAAAAGAGCTGATTAATTTATGTATTTCAAAAAGAAATCTTACCAATAACACAAACTCTCTTCATCTCAATCACCGAAAAGAACACATGAACTTGGCCAACACGTGGTGTCTTTTGATTGCATGGAGAGGGTTGGTGTGAAGATGGTGAGAAAAAAAATTAAAGGCTAAAGTAACGGTGCTAAACCGTAATTCTGAAGTAACAAATTGTGTCCTGATCTTTGAAAAAAGCCAAAAAAAAAAAAAAAAGAAAAAGAGAAGGAATACAAATTGACATATGAGGTGTAAGAGATCATAAAAAAGCCATATGGACTAAACTTGAATCATTAAATTTAAACTAGGTAAAAAGAGAGTATGCTTGAACCATTAGATTTGTTTAGTGAAAGGTTGAATTAAAATGGTTTTTTCCTAATATGGAGATAAAGCACTACAAAATTACAAGAATTAATCTTAAAAAAGGGTGTAATTAGCTTTCGAATTTCTTTTTCATTTCATCGCTAGGGTTCATGAGGTGGTCCATGGCAGAGTTGGACTCTTCTGTTAGTTTCTCAAGGCATAGCACCCTATTTTTTTCCTTGATAGTTGTTGCTGGTACCTCGACGACCTAGGAGGATTCAGCCAGGAGACAATATTGAGTCCCTAGGGATCATTGGTTTGGTAGTCGAGGCTAACCTCCCTTCAGCATACAGCCGAGGCCAAGGTTGGACGAGGCTAGTGTCACGAGATACGCGGAGCCAAGGTCACAGATAGTTGTTCTCATATAAGACATGTATTATTTGAATTTTGAACGTAGAAATTATCAGACTTTGAGGATTTGATCAACCTGAAAAAAGGAAGCTGTCCATGATTCAAGGGACAAGGAGGGAACTTTGTGATTTTACCACTTATCTAATTAATTATATTTTTTTTTTAATGAAAAGGGCTATACATAGGCGGTTAATTCCATTAAAAAGCCCTAAGTCTCATTCTAAGTACTAATTCGTGTATGCTCTATGATTGTAGTAAATTTTCTCCTCCTCTCTGAAAGTGGATATCTCTCGCGATTGAATTATTATAATTTTTAGTATCTATTTACGTCTTCTGCATTCTTTTTCATCAATTCGAGAAAGCAATTATCGTGGTGAAGTTTATTTTTCCTAAGAAATTTGTTAAACAAATTCTCACCGTCAACAAGTTTTTTTTTTCTTTGTTTCAGTAACAAAACGATGCTTATCAAAATACAAATTTTCAAAGGGGAATTTAAAATCAAAATATTAGTATCATCATATCGTTTGATTTAATAGTCTAGTCTTCTCAGAGATAAACTTGTTTCGGCTGTTATGATTGTTTTTTAAATTTGTATATTGTGCCATAATTAGTTCTTCTTGTACTTTTTTGAATTTATCAATAAAAATTTGAGCCATTGAGCCTTTTTTTTTTTCTCGAATACATGCATTAAGCTAAAGATTTAAAATAAAATAAACAATGCAATTTTAAATTTTTGTCCTTGTTCTTAACTTTATTTTTTGGATTAATCATAAAAACAGTCCATGACTTTTGCTATGAATCTCAGTCAGTCATTGACTTTTAAAATGTCTCAAACTTAAGCTTGATTTATTATTTTCTTTCAACTTGACTCCTTTTTATTAGCTATAAGATGTTAAAAAAACAAGACAAAATATAGATATACATATATATATGTATATATTATCAAAATCACTTGCACCTTATGTGATCTATTTGCATACTGCTATTTCTAGCTGTTACTATCATGTGCATATTCTATCTTTTTTTCGATGAAAAGGACTAAACTTAATAGGTGTTTGGCATTCACAGTTTCAACCAAAATTTTTTGTTATTAAAATGTAAAGTTCTCACATGCTACCGTAGTTTTAATCAAAATTTAAACTTTCTCCCAAACACTCTATAAAACTAATTAATCATGGTTAAGTTTGGGACTTTGAAAAGTCATGGACCAAAGGAAGATTGAAGATTAAATATCGTAGACCATTTGTGAGATTAGCCCTTTTTTTTGTGTCTACTTGTATTTTTTTTTCCTTCTTGTAGATGAACTAAAACTGTAATGGACTATAATTCATTTTCTTAAGTTTAATGTCTTAAAAAGCTCAAGAATATGGTTTTAAAAAAATCTCAAGAACTTCTAAAGCAATATGTTAGTGAACTTATGGTTTTTTTAAAAGTATTGCAACATAGTATCAATGCCAAATTTTATTATTTGAGGAGGAAAACCATTTACTATGTAATTGTTTATGTTGAATTATATTTTATTTCTTTTTTGAACCGAGATATAAGCTAGATTTAGTACCAACTTTAGCACCAAGCATAGCAACATTACAATAATATCATTTTTAATTTATTTTAAAATAAAAAGTTTAATTTTTACAACTTTCAAAACTTAATAATTATGGTGATTGTATGCATAACCTACTGGTAAATTTACATCGCACTGTACCATAAGATAAAGAGTTTGAATTCTTTTGTTTCCAAGTTAAAAAAAAAAAAGAACTTAATAATTATAACAAAAAATAAATATAATATTTAAAATAACATTATATAATAGAGTGTAAAATAAATAACATATTTGATATATGTTATTTTTATATTTATTCAAAGTCAAATATACCATTAACATTAATATTTACACCGATTATGGTCCAAGTTTGAAAAATTGAAACGTCTTCAAAAAAATTTAAAAGTAAAGTTGGCAATCAGAAACTTTTAGGTGTTAAACTAAGAGAAAACTAATTAAAAACATGCAAATACGTGTAAAAGTTAAATGATGTCAGGGCAGGTGCCCCATGAGCAGAATGTGACATTATTTTAAATTTTAGAGTAGTGGCTGAGACAGTCAGAATTTATTCTAATTCTATTAGTATCTGTTTAATCAGAGTTTATTGAAAAACAATATGAGAATGTTAATATAATTCGCTGATAGACCTCACTAAAATTCCTATTTTAGTATAAGTACATGGGAGATTATATTAAGTATCATTCATAATTTGAACCTTTTTAAAAATTCAGATTATATTAAAGTTAAAAATAAGACAAAAATGGCAAGAAATTACAAATAACGAAATGTTATTGCTATTTAAGGGTTCAAAGACAAGGACAGTCACGCTTCATAACTAAGATATACTTTATAAAAGAATTTTAAAGATAAAGGAGAAGGGTCTAGATGAGTATAATTTGGCAATTGCAGAGTTATTAGTTACACACTGCATTCTACGTATCAAATAATCATTAATTGAAACAAAATTCACATAACTAATTGAAACATAATAATAATAATAATAAAAGAAATCTCTCAGTATACATGCACCCACACTTCTAATTTCCAATATATGTATATACTATTTTTATTGTTTATTTAATCTTAAGATCATGACTAGTGTTTAGAAAAGTGATTCCAACCATAAACTTTTAACAACAAACAATGTAAAACTCTCATATGTTATAATATGTAAAGTATACAATTAGTACTTTAGAGTTGGAACGACCCTCTCAAATGTCGTAACTCTTGAGTTCTTATCTTCACATAATTTGTTATCGGTATATTATTGAGCAGGATGGACTGTGGCCAGAACATAGCTTTCAAAGCATAATAAAAACTAGAATAATACCCAAGAAAAACCTCCCACTTGTAAACTGAAAAAAAGTGAGTAACACATGGAATATAATTACAAAGAAAAAGCTGTTCGTTCAAAAACAAAATAAAGAAACAAAGAAAAAGAAAAGGAAAAGCCCTCTACATTCCAGTCCTATTCCCTCCCCTTTTGTCTTTTAATTTTGCTTTTTCTTTTTTTTTGCTAATTTGCCCTTCCAGCATTTCAGTGTCCATGCCGTGTAACTAAAATCTAGAAAAGTAGGGGTGGGAAAAAAAAAATATCTAGGGCCTATAAAAACACATGGAAAGGATTTGAGCAACAATAACATAAACAAACATTCACTCTCCACAAGCCAAAGAGAGAGAAAAAAAAGAAAATCATAATAACAAAAAAATAAAAAACACAGCTTAAATAGCTCACTCCGTTTCCTCTCTTTATTTCCCATGCTTCTGGTCGCAAAAATCTTCATAAAACCTACTATTTTCATAGTAGCTTCACTTTTCTCTCCTTTACGAGAAATGGTTGCTGCTAAGTACTCAAACTCTGCTAAATTTTTCTTCGAGTGAGAACCAGAAAAACCCTCAAAACCAAACTAAATTTTTCTTTTCTTTTTTGCCCCCCTGAATTCTTTCTCACCAAAAATGGACTCTTTCAACTTCTACAACATCAAAGCGGAGAAGGCTAACGCGATCCTGAGGTACAACCAGCTTCGGAAGATTGCGAAGTTGTTCCGATTCATCGAAGTCCTCGTTGTTCTGATCCTGGTTTCGAGGCTTTCCATTCACATCCCATTGGCAGTAAAGAATTCTGGTGGATATTTCAAGGACTTGAAGCTAGCCCTTTTTAGTCCTCGCTTCGTTTTTGTTGTCGGGAATGTTATAGTCATCACTTTGTTCGCCAAGTCTGGGCAGTTTTCTTCCCGAGATTCAACCGGAAAATTGTTTTCTGAGCACGATCTCTACGACGAGTTCGTGAGGAGCAGCGAGAAGGGGCGGAGAGTTTTTGCTGAGAACAGGGCGGCGAAGAAACCGAGTGTTCCCGACACACGTGCTGTGGCTGCCGAGATAATTAAGAATGAAACTGTTGAGATCAAGAGGTGTAATTCGGAGATTTTGATGGAACAACCGAAGAAGTCGAAAAGTGTTTTGAAGCGATCGGAGACGGAGAAGTTCGGTGATAAGTCGGACAAATTTTTATGCCCCGAAGACTTGATGAGCAGTGAGGAGTTTCGGAACAAAGTTGAAGCTTTCATTGCGAGGCAGCAGAGGTTCCGTATGCAAGAAGAGTACTCCGGTGATGATCTAGAGTAAAGAGGTCATCCGCTGTATCGTCGGTCTGAACTTAAAACAATATAGCAGTTCAAATTTTGTTAGGAAAATACTATTACAAAACCGGTTCGAACTGAAATAATTTGAACCGAACTCATGTTTCTAAACGGCAGATGGGATTGTGAAAAGGGGGGCAATTGTATCTTTTTTTTGTTCTATACGATGTGTCAAAATTGTATGAAAATTTTCCTGTAAGTTGTTCTCCTCGCTTGAGTTGAAAATGTAGAAGCCGGTATACTTACAAAGGGTTGGGAACATCTGTGGATAGTGTACATTTCTGAACATGATGTTATATTTGGAGCTTCTTATACTAAGGTTCTATTAGAATTAAGGTTAGAGCTTATTTGGGTGCGTCTGTATAATGGTTGGGAACCCTACGATGTGTTAAATCTCAAAGTCATATTGAAAAGGAAAAGAAACGTAAAATTAACAAAATCTGATTAAACTATATTGCCTAATAAAAAACATATTTTGCACGTAATAATTATTCTATTTTATTTATCGAGGAATTTTTACAGTTTTTAAATATTTTTTTATAGGTAAAGTAAGTTCTCTCTCTTTTCTTTTACTTTACAATAGAAATGTCTCGACCAGCAAGAACAACAATGTTTTTTTCTTTTTTTTGAAAGGAAGAACAACATGTTTTTGGATTTAAGAATTCTTTGAAAGAAATAATAGGTTTTAGACCTTTAGTCATGTCAGGGTCCACTTTTGAGAGAAAGAAAAATATCTACTTTAAAAACTTAAGATTTGGAATCGGGTCCCAGGCAAGACAAATTATGCCTATTTAATTAGGTGACCCATATGTCTTGGCGAGATTATTATTATCAATCAGATTATAGGAACGACATAACTCATAAGACTATAAAGAAAGGTTTTTGTGTTAATGCATGTGCTTAAGAATGAAATTGTAGATAAGAGAATTTGCAGATGGGCTACCATTTTCAGGGCGGGTGAAACAAATGGATGACTTTGGTGGGGATTGGATTCTAAATTCCATCCTAACAAAATTTTATGCTTTGATTCCCATGTTCCAGATTGAATTGAGATTCAACCAATCCTCACACATTCTGCACATTATTGCACTGCTCCATCCAGATAAGCATCTCTATCTTTACTTTAAAAAATAAAAAAGAAAAAGAAAAAGCTAATAGAGCTGGGTGAAAAATAGAAAAGACCTAATAAATAGATAAAAAGAGAGAAGGAAATATAAATAGCATATTGGGGCTAATTCGTAAATAATGCCATGTGCTCTCAAAATGTATAGGAAATAGTATATATCAGAAATTGAAATTTAATTTATGAGAAATTAAGAACAAAAAATCTAAAGATACCCTTATGTCTTTCTCCTCCTTACTTCCCTCTCTCTTCCCTCATTAGCACCAACGGCAACTAGGAATATAGTATTTCTCAAAATATACAAAAATTTGCTAACTAATTCACCAGAGTATCGACGGCCGAGGAAATATATTATGTCCATGGAAATTTTGCATTTCTTACAAAACACAAATATTTTTCGGCGACTTTGTTGGGTCAAGGGCAGCCCAAAAATATAGTATTTTTAAGGAAATACCATACCATATTTCCCAAAAATACAAAAATTCATCGGCAAAGATAAAATATTGGCATCAGTAGAAATATCTATACTTCAATTTTATGAAAAATTGAGAAAAAATCAATATCAATGGAAATTTCGACAAACATTATGGAAATTACTGGAAATTAGTTTTGAATATATCTCTAATACTTTAAGATACAACAAAAATTAAAGAGAAACATAAATAAACTTGATTTACATACCAAAAGAAAGTTTTGTGAGGTTCAAACATGGTTGAGATTCCATCTAAGTTCAAATAATATTGATGCCATGATATGCTATTTGAGTATTACTTAATATAGTTATTAATATGCCACAAGCAGATTTGTTGACTAAATTCTACTGTATTTTCATGAATAGAAACTATGAATTTTGCCAATTATTTGCCAAGGTTATGGTAGAAACTGCTCGAATGAGGATAATTATAAATTCCATATCCATCTTAGTTTTCCAAAGTCTTGATTGTATAAATAATAAGCATGGAGAATCTCATTGGAGGAGTTGTTATAACTGAATTTTAAATTCATTGATTGTAAACTCGTGGAATGATTATTTTCACCAAATGTGAGAATTCTTGATTTCGTCGCTCTCCTTTTATACGGCTTGCTAAAAGCTCCTACACTTTAAACCTACATCTCTATACCCATGGTCTTCATCTTGTATGCAATGTGTCAAGTAATCTTCATCAATAAATAGACTCAATGGTAAACCTAAATCTTGCATATTTCTTCCACTATAGCTTCTATTGCCATCATCATCCCATGTACTGATATTTCTAATATTTCCCCAATATTTCGCTGAAATTTCGTCGACATGTATTGATTTTCAATTTTTCTCTAATACTTTGCTGAAATCGATATTACAATGTAAAGATATTTTGATATCTTGAAAAACTAAAATTTTCATCCAAATTTTCAAAATATTGCCAATATTTGCGTTCTTAGTCACTGGATATCACCAGTACCTACAACATCGACAACAGTCAAGAAATAGTATAAATATATAAAATATTGTATTTACATGTAAATACAATAATACACCAGTAATATCATCACATGTCACTGGTAGGGGTGAACAAATGGACGAGTTGGCAATTTCTGACAGTTACGATTCGGTTTTTTTGAATGGTGGTTTGGCAATAACGCAACCCGCATATCGCCCTGTGGAACTACAGGCAATTTCTGTTCGGTTTTAGGTGGGTGCAAGTGGATTTCCTTGGTTTAGGCCTATACTATAACCCAATATAATTTTTTGGGCTTTTTGCTTAAAAAAAAAAAAAACTAAGGAAAATCACTAAGTTCAATATGTTGAAAAAAAATTAAGTTCAGTCACTGAGCTACAGTCTATTTTTCACCCTAACCATATCAATAAGAAAAAAAAAAAAAAAAAAGAGACAAATTCATATATATTACATAGGTACAACGCAGTTTATACTTTATAGTTTACACTTATTTCATTTGAGTTCAAACACAACATCATAAATGGACAATCACACATTTCACAAGTTCAATATTTTGACAAAAAAATAAGTTCAATTATTGATCACATTCACACGTTTTTCAAACAACAAAACAAAAGTTAAGAAACCAACCAAAGCATTCATATCTCAACCTAACTTATTCTTCTTCCAAACCCCACCTCCAAAGCAAAACTATATCGAGACAATATATAAAGAAACCATACGTTCTATTGTGTACCCCGAATCATTAAGATTCAGAGCGTTGAATGAGGCAAATCATCTTGCAGGGCGCTCACGAATTTCTCTTGTTTTCTTTGGCCTTTTTGGCTTTTCCTTCCTAAAACTTACCCTGTACAACAAAAATACAAACCACATATTACAAAAATCCCCACAATTAGAAAATCCAAAAAAAACAAACTTTCAAAAAAAAAAAAAAAAGGAAACACTTCTATGCCTTCGCACATTACGACAGAATCCAACCAGATTTGAGGTAAAATTTACCAAAATCTATAAATTTTAAATCAAATTCTACTAAGAATTACTCGAAAAAGAAAAGTGTTTTCGAACTGGATTTGCTTCTGTATCCTTCAAATGAAGCTTTCTCGAAACTCAAAACACAAAAAAACAAAATTCTCGCACCAAATACAAAATGCAAACTCAATCCAGAACAAAGAAAACGAAAACACGGAGAAAATTTGAGAAGAAAAGAAAAAAAAATCAAGAGATTAGGCCAAAAAGCCTGTAATATTATTCATCCAGAGAAATAGAAAACGAAGCAGAGATTAATGCGTTAAGTCCTCTGCTTTTTCGAAGGAAATGGCTATGGCTTCTCTCTCTCTACTTTCTCTCTCTTCTTGTTCCTTCTTCTTCTTGAGCTTTCACAAGCACCGAAGAATGCAGTTTGGCACAGAGGCGGACGGAGAAGAGTGGGAGAGAGGCGGAGATCGGAGGAGAAAAAGCCGGCGGCCAGGAGAGGAAGCACTGAAGCAGAGGGGAAGCACTGATTTAGGGGAAGCAGAGGGGAAATTAGGGAAGAGGAGTTGGTGAACCCATGACTTCGCCTCTATTTGGTAGGAAGGAAAAAAAACGAGAGGAAAAAGAAAATTATAAAGGATAAAAAATTAAAAGAAAATAAAAGGTTTTAGTTTTATTTTTAATTATTTAGTATGATGGGAGGAAAGAAAACGAATTTATTTTTATGTGTTTGGTATCAAAAGTAAAACCTAAAAGATGAAAAAATTATAATCAATATAATTACTTTTTTACTTCATACAATCTATATAATTCTTCACTTGTAAAATAAACTTTTCTGTAAAAAAAGATGAGAAGTTTATAATAAAGATATGAGGTATAGTGATTAGAGAAGGTTTACAAAAGGGAGAACTAGTTAAAAAATAAAACGTGAAATAGGCTAAAGATTTATGAAGTATGGGAAGTTAGTTTCTAGATTTTTTTACGTATAATTATGGATAATTTTATAATTTTATCTCATTTATATAACTGACAAGCTTTTTCATCTGATAATTCGTCTAATTTTGAGAGGAAAAAATATAATAGAACCTACTTGATGGTTTTTTCATCTTATTTTCATTTACATCTAAATTTCCCTCCTATCAAACACCCTTATCTATCAATTTTCATCTTAAAATCTATTCACTATTTTCTTCCCATTTAATTTTCTTTCATATCAAACAGAGGGTTAATGTGTGCGTGTTAGTGTAAGCATGCTGGTTTTTTAATATATAAATGACAGATGGTTTCGTGTTCAACCTGTTGCCTAAATCTCAAAATCGTGTCTGCCCATTTGTATACGTTGACAGGTGAGTTTAACTCCGCCATAGGACATGTTGATGGTGTAGACCCCTTTTTTTTAGGCAGTTTGGTGCGGTGTGGGGCAGCCAGTGGGTGTGGGTGGTTTTTGTACAACCCAAGTCACCGACACCAACAGCATCTCTAACTACCAGAAAATATCTTGTTTTTCAGTTAATACCATATTTATCTGTCAATTTCATATTTTTTAATATATATATACACACACACTTGTTTACTGGAGAGACATCGGCACCGCTTGAAACGTCACTGGGTGGTGAATGTCAACCCGTATTATCGGCTCTACGAAAAATAAAAGGAAATCTGTTTTTATAGAGACAACTTGTATCATTTTTTCTTTTTCTTTTTCTTTTTGTGAAGGTTTTGACTCTAAATTGAGGAGGTTACAACGGGTATTTGGCTGTTAGAGTGACAACTATTTAGTAAAGTAATGTCCAAGTTTGTAACGCGTGAATGTTTCAGCTTGATGACGTGTAAATATGTTATTAGTAGCATTAGGAAGCAGCTATGAACTCTCTCACACAGGATTACTCTAGTTTATGTATATACGAAAGATGAAAAGGGAAAAAAGGAGAAGCGAGTTATATAATTTCTTTTGGGTTCCTTTTATGTAGTCTTTCTGGTGAGGGTTGAGTAATAAGCTTGGGGTTTTCTTTCTTGTAAGGGTGAGAGGAATGTTTGTTTCCTGGGAAAATTCCTTAAATACAGAAAGAAAGAGAGCTTGGTGATTGTGTAGAGCTTAGTCAAAGATTGTCATTTCTCTGAGGGTGTAACTAAACTTTCATTAGTGGATCAACTAGGGCAAAAAATTGCCCTGACTTGGATGTAGGATCATTCAGATCCGAACCAAGTATAAATCCCTGTGTCTATTTTTCTCTTCTTGTTTTCTTGAAATTCTTGATCGAGAGTTGCATGTTCTAAGTGTTTCTCACAAACTAGCATCAGAGCTAGGTTCTGAAGTCGATTGAAGAAAAGAAATTCTCTCGTGGGTGATTGCAAGTCGAGTTCTTCATCTGCCTTCTACGATTAACTCTACAACAAAGTCGATCTTTACCGAGAGCACTTCCTGGCCAAAAGTTCAAAATCAACAATGTTGACATCCAAATATAAGATCAAGAAGTTCGATGGGAAAAATGATTTCAGTCTATGCAGAGAAAAATTGATTGCTCACCTTGGCAATCTTGGACTGGATGAAGCTCTCAAAGGAGAATCCAAGATACCAGATACTACACCAAACAAAGGTGAGATTCTAAAAAAGGCCAGAAATACAATAGTCCTAAGTCTTAGCGATCAGATTCTAAGGAAAGTGGTCAAAGAAAAATCTGCCTGTGAAATGTGGAATAAATTAGAGCAGTTGTATATGACAAAATCTCTTCCCAATAGAATTTATCTGAAACAACGTTTTTATGGTTTTAAAATGGATGAAAATAAATCCATAGATGAAAACATAGATGAATTCACGGAACTCTTGTCAGACTTGGAAAATCTTAAAGTCAAGATTGAGGAGGAGGATCAAGTGATTTTCTTGTTGAATTCACTCCCTAGGCAATATGAACAATTAAGGGACACATTAAAATACGGTAGAGAAACTCTGACAATTGATGAGGTTATGGCAGCCGCCTATTCAAAGGAATTAGACCTAAGAGCTAGTTTTAAGCAAACAAAGATAAATGCAGAAGGTCTGAATATCAGGGGAAAATCTACAGAAAGAAAAAAAAAACAATTTAGCAGAAATAAGGACTTCTCTAGATCAAAATCAAGAACTAAGAGAATATTTTGGTTTTGTAAGAAAGAGGGTCATTTTAGGAGAAACTATCCACAAAGGAAAATTAACACTTCAAAAATTGATCAAATTGGTACTATAGAAACAGTAAGTGTGTCAGATGGTTATGAGACTGTTGATGTTCTTGCTGTCACCTCTGATGATCCTAATGAGGAATGGATTTTAGACTCAGGGTGTACATTCCATATGACACCTAGGAAAGACTGGTTCTTTGATTACAAAGAATTGACTACTGGCAAAGTGTTGATGGGAAATAATGTTTCTTGCAATATTTGTGGGATAGGGTCTATAAGACTAAAAATGAGGGATGGAACAATCAAAATTCTTGCTGAGGTCAGGCACATACCAAATTTGAAAAGAAATTTAATCTCATTAGGAAATCTGGATTCAAATGGTTATTCATATAAAGCAGAAAAGGGTTTCTAAAGGTGTTGAAAGAAGCTATGGTGGTGATGAAAGGGACCCTGAAATAGGGACTATATGTGTTACAAGGTGCAATAGTCAGTGGAGAAGCTGCTATGATAGTAACGAAGAATGATCAGACAGCTCTCTGGCATAGGAGATTAGGACACATGAGTATTAGAGGGCTGCAAGAATTAAGTAAACAAGGGCTCTTGGATCAAAAGGACATCACAAACCTAGACTTTTGTGAAAGCTGTGTTCTTGGAAAGGCTCAGAGACTTAGGTTTGAGGCTGTAATTCACATGACTAAATCCACCTTGGACTACATTCACTCAGATATGTGGGGTTCACCACAGGTACCTATGTCTTTATCAAATTGCCAATATTTCATTACTTTTTTGGATGATTATTCTAGAAAAGTGTGGATCTATTTTCTTAAGACTAAAGATGAGGCTTTTAATAAGTTTGTGGAATGGAAAATTCTAAT
>CAMOHE010050923.1:0-13002 GCA_946598075.1 Artocarpus hirsutus
CTTTAACTGATTAGCATATTCAGTCACAGATTTATTACCTTGTTTGGTGGCTGCAAGTTTTGTCTTGATCTCAAACACTTGAGCAGCATCATTTACTTTGGAATATGTCTGCCTTATCGACTCCCATATTTCTTGAGCAGTAGTCAAAAACATTACGGTGTCGCTAATCTCGGGTATCATCGCATTCCAAAGCCACGACATAACCATAGGATCCTTTTCATCCCAGGCGGCAAACTTAGGATCCCCCTTCTTTGGCCTGGTTCCTAGAAGATGGCTGAGCTTTCCTTTACCCTTCAAGAAGGTTCGAACAAATTGAGACCATTTCAAGTAATTCGCACCATTCAATCTATATGCGGCTTGAATATTTTGCAAATCTCCAAGAATCGGCTGTATAGTGGGCTCCTCAGGCTGTGGGCTATTTTGTGTAATCTATGACATCTTGTTGTTTTTTTTTTTTTTTTTTTTCTCTGCCCAAACCACCAGATATGAACAACAAAGAAAATGGAAAAAAAAAAAAAACTGATGAAATATTTTCCCAAAAATGAAGCTCAGGGCTCCGATACCATGACAAACTGAAGAGAAATAATAGAATGAGAATCAGTTTTTTCTCCTTACTTTCTCTGTACAAGAAGCCAGCCTTTTATAGGCTCAAATACACCAAAAATACACCAAAAATAGAAAAAGAAATTTAAATCAAATCCTATCCAAATCAGCCTATAATCAACACAAGCCATATATACATATTTGACTAATCCCACAAATTATGCCCACTAACATATTCTCTGACAATAAGTTTTGTCAGGTAAGTTAGAGGCCTTACATTGATAGAAGCTAAAATGAATGTGGTGCTTGTTTCGTTGGTTATAGCTTTTTACGTCAATTTATATTTGCTGTTGAGGTTAGAAAATAAATTGCATACGCAGATGGAGCTTGTAGAGAAATAGTAGGCTTTTTGTGGGCCATTTTGTCCTCCTTCACATGCTCGCATAGTTGCAGATGTTGCTTTTTTTCAGTAACTTTCAGTATATATATTTTTCTTTTTAAATAAAAAGATACAAATAATGGATACGTGGGATATGCAACTGACTGCTTGTAGTGATGTCAGCGTCGAACAGGAGGACTGGTTATATGGAGGTCAGGAAGTGTTATGGTTGTGTACCGTGGGAGTGACTATGAAGGGCCTCCTAAAATGCAACCAGTTAACAAGGAAAGAGATGCTCTTTTTATCCCAGATGTTTCTTTTGCTGAAAATCCCTTGACAAGAGGCACCGATAGTGTGACTTCCAGTGCTGAAAAGAGCAAGCCGGCTGTGAGAAATCCAGTCTCTGTTCAGAACATGACAGAAGAAGCTGAATTTAACAGGCTATTGGATGACTTAGGCCCTCGTTTTGATGAGTGGTGGGGTAAAGGAGTAATTCCGGTTGATGCTGATTTACTTCCCGCAAAGATTCCTGGTTATAAAACACCTTTTAGACTTCTTCCCACTGGAATGAGATCACGGCTGACTAATGGAGAGATGACTAATTTGCGGAAACTTGCCAAGTCACTTCCTTGTCATTTTGCCCTTGGTACCTCTCATATTCTATGAATCCCTTTTGTTTAGCTATCAAGATTGTGTACATTTCCTGATATGAAGTTTCATCCTAAACTTCTTGATTAAGGGAGAAATAGAAACCATCAAGGGCTGGCAGCTGCCATAATCAAGCTTTGGGAGAAAAGCCTGGTTGCAAAGATTGCAGTCAAACGAGGTATCCAGAATACTAACAACAAACTGATGGCTGAGGAGCTAAAGGTAGGGAATACAGGGTTCTATTTAAATATTATACTATTTGAACACATGGGCATCTCTGGGGTTTTTTAGTATAGTTTCTGCATTTTTTTTATTTCTATATTTAGTGTAGACTAGTCAACTCGTTTGTATATATAGAGAATTGTACAGGCCTATAAGCAGTACAATTTATTACTTTACCCTATAATTTCTTTGTCTGAAAAACTTTCCTATCATTTGAAAGAAAAAAGACTAATTGCCAATTTTAAGATGTACTCAAACAATGTATTTTATATCGTCATGTTCTTATCATTTGCTAAGTCTTTAGTCTTTATCAGTAGAGTTTCACCTCGGAAGCAAGCTTCAAATGCTCGATAAACAATAGTACCATTCGTTCTATGGCATTTGTTGTTGATTTTGGAGTGTTTTGAAGGAATGCTATGCATTATCGGATATATAAAGTTTATAGAGGTTGCAGACATTGTTTTTGTTACGGCATTTGCTGACGGTTTTATTGTGTTCTGAAGTAACGATTTGCATTATCAGATGAACAATGTTTATTATAGGTTGTGGAACATTTTTTTCCCTTCTTAGTTTTTAGGATACATCATATTGTTTCAGTCATTGCTCGATCAAGCCAAAAACTAAAATTTACTACCTACTTTGCAGACCTTAACAGGTGGTGTCTTACTTCTCAGAAACAAATATTACATTGTCATATACCGAGGGAAGGATTTTCTTCCTACAACTGTTGCTGCTACTTTGGCTGAAAGACAGAAATTGACTAAACAAGTTCAAGATCTTGAAGAACAAGTGCGGATTCAAGATATTGAACAGAAAATGCAGAAGGGAGCGGTAGATTTAGTTCCATCAGGTGAAGAGGAAGGGCAGGCACTTGCAGGTACTTTGGCCGAGTTTTATGAGGCTCAAGCCAGATGGGGAAGAGAAATAACTTCTGAGGAACGTGAGAAAATGATAGAAGAAGCAGCCATGGCTAAACATGCTAGACTTGCCAGACGAATTGAACATAAAGTAGCTGTTGTGAGTGTTCTTTTTATTCAATCAAACTTTAGAAAAGAAAAGGGTTGGCATTCGTACATCACATGATAGTTTATCACTCAATTCACAGATGTGTGACTTCGTTTCAAGGAAAAAGACAAGTAACACTTTGTTTAAATGAAATTCTTGATCAGGCCCAAGCCAAAAAGCTTCGAGCAGAGAAACTCTTAGCTAAGATAGAAGCATCCATGGTTCCTGCCAGTCCTGATTATGACCAGGAAACAATTACTGATGAGGAACGGGTTATGTTTCGCAGGGTTGGTCTAAGAATGAAAGCATACTTGCCTCTTGGTATGTAAAGCTCAGATTTTTGAATGAAGGTTCCAATTCTTTTGGCTGAAATACTAATGGTTTGTGTGCAATAATGTGCAGGAATACGTGGTGTCTTTGATGGTGTCATTGAGAACATGCATTTGCATTGGAAACACAGAGAACTTGTTAAACTAATAACAAAACAGAAAACTCTTGCATTTGTGGAAGATACAGCTAGATTGTTGGAATATGAGAGTGGGGGTATTCTAGTGGCAATAGAAAGGGTTCCAAAAGGATTTGCTCTTATTTACTACCGTGGAAAGAATTATCGGCGACCCATTAGCCTTAGGCCAAGAAACCTTTTAACAAAGGCAAAAGCATTGAAGCGTTCGGTAGCCATGCAGCGCCATGAGGTTTCTTCTATATTATTTTGCTTCACATGAAAAATAAATTTGGCATATTAATCTGTGTCATGTACTCATTTCTCAGATTTTAAACGTATCATGCAGGCTCTCAGTCGGCACATATCTGAATTGGAGACGACCATTGAGCAAATGCAAAATCAGATTGTAAGTGATGCTTTCGGGTTGCTTTAATTTTTTATATTTTCTCATAGCAGATTACTGCACCTAGACAACTTAACCAAGTTTCAAGTCAATGTCTTGTAATTCAACTTCGACATATACTGTTTTCTTTAGATACTGCAAAAAAAAAAAAAAAAATAATAATAATAATAATAACAATAATAGAAATAAATTGCTAAGTAAACTCAATGTATGGTAAACTAAACCCTCAATCTTTAGGACTGGAACGTGTCAAAATTATTTCAATTTATAGTAGGTTACTTTTTCTACATATAAAGTCTCATGGTCGTGCCCTTCATAACTTTTGATAACAGTAGATTTTGAGCTGTTGAAAGTTCTTTTTTCAACCTTTAAGATAGCCTCCTTACATCAGAATATTTTAGAAGGCTCAATTGATTTTATTATCTGGCGAGGGAGCCTTCTGAAATTTGATTGTCTCTAGTAGGAGTGTTCATAAAATCCACCAATTCATATAATTTGTTCAATTTAATCTAATCCGTCAGATTAGATTGGATTATGAAAAATATGGATTGATTTTGAATTGAGATTTTCTTAACCCGATATATACATATCGGATTGGATTATGGATTGAGTATGTCCTAATTCGTGTAATCCTTCAATCTGATATATATATTTATATAAAATACTTTAAATTTTATGTATTGATATATATATATGTATATATAAATTTCTAAACTAATATGAAGTTTTAAATTAATGTGTGTATATATATGTATATATATGTAGGTTATTAAGTTAAAAAAATAAAACCTAGCCCACATGAGGCCCATATTCACCCCCCATTTCACTCTTCACTTCAGAACCAAAAAATGCAAATAATCCCTACTTTCTTGTTTGCCCTACACGCTGGCACTCTAAAGTCTCAAAAATTCCACCCCATGTTATATTATGCTTTTTTTATTTTTAATTAATTTAAACCTCAATCTATGAATCCACGGATTCCAATTCTGTAGAATACGTTGTTTGTGGATCCGATTAGTTTTGGATTAGGAAAATTCCAATCCGATAGATACGGATTGACCCTTAATCCACAGATTCTAATCCGTAAACACCCCTAGTCTCTAGCATCACTCTTTGACCTTTTCCAACGCAGAGCAGATTTACAGGTATTGTGGACAATTCTCTGATGCAAAAGTAATGTATACGGTACATTAGGCATATTGGTGCATTAGTGTATGCTTTCCCACATTGAATATTTTGGCGTGGGTTTGGAGGTGCCTTTTGCGGCCCCTTCTCTTCCGTTATATTCATGTCAGTTGGCTTGGTTGAAACTCTGCATCTTTTAATTGAAAATGTTTAATCATGAGAGTATTATCCCCAGGTTACTTGCAAATCTGGAGAGGAGGCGAATAGCTGGAGCACAGACGAGCACGAGAATGATAATGCCCCAGAATTGGTCCAAGTGAGATATCCTGCTTCTCTTTACCTCCTTTGTTATCTTTAATTCCTCGTCTCCATCACCCTGGTAAATGTAAACTTCATTGTGGGATTAAGATGGCTTGGATGGGGCTTGATTTTTGCGTCAAGAGTTATTTTGTTATGTGGACTAGAAGTTTATTTATTGTTTCAATTTGCAGAGTGAGGACGATGATTCGTTTGCAGAGTCAGATTACACTGATAGTGATGAAAAGATAAATTGGGAGGATGAAGAAGATGAAGAGTAAGGTAAAGCTTTGGAAAGCATGATTGCTTTTGTGGATGGTAGGTGACAGAAGTTTTTAATTTTTAAGTCAGGACTCGGAAAGGCCAGACCTGGTTTTATCATCGTGATCGCTTATCCAATTCTTTGATTTAAAGAGTTAGCTTCAACTTAAGATGGATGAACTCGGCAACTTTGTCTCATTTTTTTAAAGAGGAATGGCATAGACAATAAACAATCTAAAGGGAAGCTTCCTGTGGCAATTAACCACTTATCAGATTTCATTAGAAATTGTTCCTATGTGCAATGAAGTAAGTAAATCTTTGTATTCAGATAAGATTGGGATTATTCTCTTCTTTTTAAATATAAAAAAGCCATGCACTCTGTTTGCACCTATATTAACATTATTACTATTGATACCAGAAGCTTACATTTCTGTAAAAAGGTTAAGCAAGAGATTGTTTTATCGTTCATTTTGGCTTCTATAAAATTTGTGGGGAGAAAAGACTTGCACATATCAGCATTAATGCAAATTTTCCAACCTTTTTTTTTTTTTAAGTCACAAATTCATTAAAACAATCCTTAAAATGGAAGTCTGCCAATGAATCAACAGCCTTTGCTTAAACAAGAAGAGAGAGAGAGAGAGAGAGGCAAGCATGGTGGGCAAGATGAAATCCGAAACAAGAATGGGCAGAGCAGTGGTGAATGCTAATATAATAAAATTCAATACAAATTGCCTTCACAAATTCTGCATCAATTTCATGGATGGTTCCTTCAGCAGCCAACCAGTGGCTCAAATTACAGGGAACAGAAATGAAATCTAAGTCTCATAGAAGCAAAATTTGAGGCTATAATGTCTTCCGGCTTCTCTTCTGAAATAAATGATATTCGTTGTTTCATTGGCGCAGTATCTGATGCAGCTGGAGAACTTGATTCCTCTGCACGGGAGGCAGGAGGTTAATTTGTTCTGGTGTGAGGCTCATGACCTGTTGAAGCAGCCCCTTAGGTTGCATAAATTTTTTTAATGTCCATATTCCTTTTTAAAACAAGTCTTGAATCAAGGCGACTAAACTTTGGTCAATCTGTCCGTTAGAAAGAAGAAAAACATGGTGCCCATCAGAAAGCCAAATAAAACAAACAAATTACGAATATAGCTATAAGAGAACTATTCGAAACATCGAATATCATCATTATAGGGAAAATATACAAACCTGATACACTGATTGTGGAGGTAGCCGACTTGGGAGTGGAAGCTGTGCATGTGAATTTGAAGGCCCAAGGTTAAGAGGCCTCGTACCTGGCTGAGCAATTTTTCAACAAAAGAAAATTAGTTCAATCGTGTACTACATGCAATAACCAAAACCAGTTCAGCACATTGTGAAGAAAAGGGGGAATTAGTTCATATCACTCAAACGATGACTCTTGAAGACTTAGAGGATTTGTCGTGTCATGGCATTATTGAGAGCCACTGCAGGTAATTCAAGATGTTGGAGACAGGTCCATTTGACACAAAAGCACCTTCTTCTCCTTATAGATTATCTCTCCAAGTGTTACCTAACTTAGGATTTGGCCTCAAGTTCCATTAAATTGAGTTCTAGAGCCCTTGATAGTCCATGGACTTTGCTAAATGCATAACTGTTCTCTAGTTAATCAAAATTGTGAGGAAGAACCTTGGTACTGTCGTAATTTAGAGCCGAAAGTGTTCTACGCTAGCATGATTGTCAAGCACACAAAAAACACAATGGACTAATATTGTCAATGACCTCAAAATCACTATCAACAATTCATGGTTATCTTTTATCAACAAAAACTCATACAAAAACAACCATCAAGAAAAGAAAACTAGCAAAGTCTAACAATCAAGATAGAATAAAAAAAGTAACACAAAAATTCAAAGTAAATAAGCCAAATAGGCATGAAAGTAAAAAAACCAAGCAAACACGAAAGATTAAATCAAAAGGCTAGGAACTGGAATCATAAAAACTAAGAACAAGATTACATACCAAGTACATGCACAAAAATCCCAAAACCACCCCTAAACTTAAACATAAGTATTGTCCTTAATGTATAAAATCAAATAAAAGCACAGGAAGGGAGGGGGAGGGGGGTTGGAGGCACATACCACGGAGGCAAGATATTACAATCTTGCCTCCTGTTGGTCTGGTGGGGCCATCTCTTCATCTTTATCACCTTTTAGTGGAAATGAAGATGACTAGAAGGGCTGAATCAAGTTGAGAGAAAACGACGGCAACTGAGGGCAATTGGTGAGGTTGTGTCTAGAACTAAGATCCAAGTGATGAAACAATTTTGGCATAAGCAACCTGAGCCTCCAAGTTTTGTATTCGTTGGTCTTGTTGTTCCACCATGTCATAGAGGTCCAAAATCATGTTGTTCCATATGTGAACGATCTCATTGTAATCGAGGGCACAAACATGCTTACAAATATTGTCATCCTCAATGCTAACTAATAGAAACCCATCCCATATTGGGCTCATACTAATTGCCACAAACCCATGGGTACAACTCATCCCTAAAAACCAGCTTGTAGGGGGAGGGAGCCATAGGTTTATAAGCCATCAATTAATCCCATACTTGGTCGATATGTGATTATAACACATTACTATGCTCCGACACTAACGTCCATGGCAACCTACTCTAGGTGGCCTACTCTAGCAGTCCTAAGTTGCCCCTTTAACAACATGGGCCCTTGGCGTGGGATTTGACTCTAATATCAATAGATAGGAGCTCATTCTATATTAGGTCCATACCAATTGCCACAAACCCATGGGTAGAACTCACCCTTAAAAATCGGCTTGTAGGGAATAGAGCCCATAGTTTTATAAGCCAGTAAACCATCCCATACTTGGTCAATATGGGATCATAACACTAACACCCACTTTCTCGAATAATTCTGTGTATAGGGAAGGTAAAGACAACCCCACATTCTTGTTGCAGATGGCATAGAGCATAGAAGAATGGATGTTCGTGCCCATGTTCATTGAAACCCCTTGGCTTTGGTATAAAGAGCAAAGACTCTCTCTCGGGAGACTTTCGACAAGTGTAACATATGATACTTTCTTGCACAAATGAAGTGGCACCAAATCTTCATGTTCTTTTTCAGGTACCACGAGTCAAAGGTAGGCTCGATGCCATTAGCCATTCCTTATTCACATTCTCGATATCAAATTTCCTAGACCACCTCCATCATATTTGGTAAGTTAATGTAAGGCGCCAATTGATCGATAGAAGGTTTGGGCATTTGAAGATGTCGGTTTATGGTCTCTGCATCAAACTTCATAGTTTTCCCTCAGATTGTTGTCTTACTTCCCTTGTATACATAGCATTGGCATAAAAATCCCAACAAACATCAATGCAGCAGGATTCAGGTTGGCACAATATTTTCCCAACCCCGCTCCTTAATGATGTGGACAAATTTAGGAAAATTCATTTCCCAAATTTGAAAGCCACTTTTTCCTAAATTTGAAATCCTTTTTCTCTAATGCCTACTTTCCTTGATGCATACTCATTGTATCTAATTTTTGTCTCTTTACGAGCAAATCTAATAGACACATATTTGGGAGTGGAACTTTCCCTTTTTTCTTGTTGGCGATGGCTATTCATAGCATGGAAGCTACTGTCACCAAAGATTGCCAACACTAACAACAATGTCCAAGCAACACAACAATCCAAAATGCACCAACCGAGAATGTAAACCAAACCTTAAAGTCAAGTTCACGATAGCACTAATTGACACCACAATTTGACAAGACCAAGCCAACCAAGTGAAAACCCACAATTTCAAACAATTCCTCCAAAGCCAAGCCAAAAATCAACATAACTTCACTCAAGAAAGCAAAAACACACAATGTTCACTTCAAACCCAATTGGACATTCAAGAGTAATCACACTAACATTACTTAAAGTGTTGTCGTTATTAAGTGTAATACTGTGTAAGGATCGTTCTCATAGAGGATTGAGTCTAATTAATTAGTTATTTATTGTAAACATAAGACACAAATAATATTAAATAAAGGTGGGGATTTTGAATTTAAATTAAATTAAAAATAAAATAAAACATAGGAAGAAAATAAAATAAAACAATAATGATAAAACTAGTTAAAAGAACATTCGTTACTACTAAACAATAACTATATAATTAATTATAGAATTATTCCCAATTAACTATCGAAACTATCAACCGTAGATAACAACAAGCTCTATTATCCTAATCTTTCCTTAATTTGTCGATTTAATAAGAAAAACACTCTATTAAACCCTTTCTCATTAAACAACTTAGAACATGCTCTCCAGATTTAATCTAAAGGAAGCATTAAGATGAAAGATATAGGTTGACTAAGTCAAGAATCATTCAAGCTCAGATCATTTGACCTAGGTTATGCGCCAAATGCAATCATATGAAAATTTGACCATAATGAATGACACAATTTACTACTAATGATTAAAATAACAAGACAATTATGGATTGAGCATTCCAATCTACCAATAGAATATTCTCAAATCTTATTCAATTGGCCACCCAAACTAAACAAGAAAATACCCATGAACATTAAAATAGAAGAACATAAACAATTTCAATTAGAAAATTAGAAAATAATTTTGAAAATTAATCATAAAATTATGTCTAGGGTTTTGAAGTCTCCTTCAACCAAAAACAAAACTAAACTAACATAATTGAAAAAAGAGAAAGTAAAGAAATAAAAAAAAAGAACTATTATAGTGTCAAAGAATTCTTTACGCGAACGAAATTTCTTAAGCCACCACCAGAGCCTTTCCTCTTTTTCTTCTTTTTTTTTCATCTCTTAAGACTAAGAAGGAAAAACTAATAGACCAATATTAAAACTCATATGTTTTATGTCTAAGGTGGTATTTATAGCTTTGGTAATGTAAGGTTAAAAAGGGAAAACTTTGGGCTCAAATAAGCCAAAATTTGGGGCAAAAATAAAGGGACACATGGGGGCATACTTCCTTACACACGACCGCTCGAGGGGCTGATTCTTGTATGCTGTAGGCTAGACATGTGTGAGGCTGTGTGCATCATTGGGGTGTAGGCTTTAAATTTTTCTTCTGCACATAGGGGAACAGCTAGATTGGCGTGGCTGCGTGGTTTTGGTAGCATCAGGCTTCATGCCTTCTTCTTGCGCATTTGGGCACCATTTTGTGCTTGTAGTTGTGCGTGCTTATAGGTTATCTAGAGTGGCCACACAGCCTGATTCTTATGGGGCAAGTAGCCTTTGTACTTTGGCATGGCTATAAGTCTTGTTCTTGCAGGGGGCATGACCCAATTTTGCTGAAATTGTTAATTTTGTCCCTAAAAATCTCAAAAATCTATTCTTAGTACTCGGTTGACTTCTAAAATTAGATGAAATTTTAAACTCCTAATCTTCCTTTCTCATCCATTTTTCATCTCTTTAGCTTGAAATTCCTAGAAGAAACCAAATCACATAATAAACATAAATTACTCAAGAATATGCAAAGATTTATGCAAAAATTAATCAGAAAATATATCAAATCAAGCACTTATCACACACACTTGCCACAAACTTCTATTCCTAACCAAGTTTTTCATAGAATTTTGATATAAATTTGGTTATTCACAAGCTAACCAAGATTCTACTGTTAGACGTGTATGCCCTAAAGAGCAAAAATGTAATGTATTTTTAGAGATATTTTTATCAATAAAGAGTTTATTTTTTTATTCATATACCAAATTATTGTCCAATTTACGTTCATAGTTGTTGAATATATGATAAGCAAATAAAAGTCTAAGACTATTTGTCTAAGCCTTTAAAATCGGCATATGATGGATAGATAATGCCAAAGACATGATTCTAAAGGTGACGGTCTAAATTATAAGATCTTCAATCGAGAGAATAAAGTTGGGCACTTTATTCATGCAAAGATTGTTATGTTGTCTATTTCCCTAACGGGAGATTGTTTGTTTTGGCCATCGGAGGTGGACTCCATGAATAGAAACATTGATACATTGTCATAGGTAACGATGCATTGGACTGGGACATAAAGTGAAATTGATTTGGATTAATATTTTTGTCTCGGCAAATCAATTCACTTTAGACAATCATATATGTTGTATCTTAACCTTGAGATGAATAATGGGTCTGTTGTCATGACTTATGTCTTTTGATGTACCCAAAGGTGACATCTATATCTTATGTTGGTACACATGCTAGTACGTTGGAGGCATGACTCATGATAGCATAGACCTATTATTCACAGATATAGAATCTATAGCTCCTTTTTAGGAGTTGATGATATTCTCTTATATGCGTTATCCTATAATTGAAAAACTGGAGCGCTCAACCATTTGGATACATAGATGTAATTGAATAGTATACTATCTTTGGATGGTAAGTTTTCTGATGGTGAGATAATGAAACATAAGAGAAAAATAATCGGGAAGGTAAGACAAAATCTATCCTTAAGTCGATTATGGATAATCCTATGGGGATACAATACATTATGATATGTCATGGAGACTTAGCTATTCAGGCTTCGTAATTCTATATAGTTTGAGAGTGCAGCTCTAAGCTTTTAGTGGAGTAGCGTTAGATTGATAATTATGAAATATATATTTGAGATATTGGGTTTCATAATTACTAGGAGCTTGAACTATATAGATCTATCAGGTTCCTTTTGCTAGCTCATAATAAATCCTGTAACAAAACGACGTGCTTTTCCAATAAATTGGTGACTTATGTTAAATTATCAAATTGGTTGAAATTCGTTAGGATCAGATAATTTATGTATGTTTATTGGTTGAATTAATTTTCTAAAAAAATTAATTCAAGATAGCTTGTTGAATTATTGGATTGTGGATCTATATAGTTCAAGCTCCTGATAATTATGAAACCCAATATCCTAGATATACTTTTCATAATTATCAACTCTAACGCTATTTCACTAAAAGCTTAGAGCTGCACTCTCGAACTATATAGAATTATGAACCCAAATAGCTAAATTTTCATGATATATCATAATGTATTGTATCCCCATAGGATTATCCATAATTGGCTTAAGGATAAATTCTGTCTTACTTTTCTGATTATTTTTCTCTTACGTTCATTATCTCACTATTGGAAAACTCATCATCTAAAGACAATATACCATTTAGTTACACCTATATATCTAAATGGTTGAGCGCTCCAATTTTCTAATTATAGAATAACGCATATAAGAGGATATCATCGACTCCTAAAGAGGAGCTATGGATGCCATATCTGTGAATAATATGTCTACACTATCAAGAGTCATGCCTCCAAGTACCAACATGTTTACCAGTAAAAAATGCAGATGTCATCCTTTGGTACATCAAAAGACATATGTCAAGACAACGGGCCCACTATTCATCTCAAGATTAAAATACAACATATATGATTGTCTAAAGTGAATTGATTTGCCGAGATAGAATTATTAATCCAAATCAATTACACTTTATGTCCCGATCCAATATATTGTCACCTATGAAATGAACTAACGTTTCTAGTCATGGTGTCCACCTCCAATGGCCAAGACAAACCATTTCTCGTTAGGGATGTAGATAGCATAACAATGTTTGCATGAATAAAGTGCTCAACTTTATTCTCTTAATTGAGGATCTTATAATTTAGACCGTCACCTTTAGAATCATGTCTTCTGCATAA
>CAMOHE010050923.1:13022-31904 GCA_946598075.1 Artocarpus hirsutus
TATAGTTCAAGCTCCTGATAATTATGAAACCCAATATCCTAGATATACTTTTCATAATTATCAACTCTAACGCTACTTCACTAAAAGCTTAGAGCTACACTCTCGAACTATATAGAATTATGAACCCAAATAGCTAAATTTCCATGACATATCATAATGTATTGTATCCCCATAGGATTATCCATAATTGGCTTAAGGATAAATTCTGTCTTACTTTTCTAATTATTTTTCTCCTACGTTCATTATCTCACCATTGGAAAACTTATCATCTAAAGACAATATACCATTTAGTTACACCTATATATGTCTACACTATCAAGAGTCATGCCTCCAACGTACCGACATGTTTACCAGTAAAAAATACAAATGTCATCCTTTGGTACATCAAAAGACACAAGTTAAGACAACGAGCCCACTATTCATCTTAAGATTAAGATACAACATATATGATTGTCTAAAGTGAATTGATTTACCGAGATAAAATTATTAATCCAAATCAATTACACTCTATATCCCGATCCAATATATTGTCACCTATGAAATGAACTAATGTTTCTAGTCATGGTGTCCACCTCCAATAGCCAAGACAAACCATCTCTCGTTAGGGATATAGATAGCATAACAATGTTTGCATGAATAAAGTGCTCAACTTTATTCTCTTAATTGAGGATCTTATAATTTAGACCGTCACTTTTAGAATCATGTCTTCTGCATAATCTGTCTATCATATGCCTGATTCTAAAGGCTTAGACCAACAATCTCATACTTTTGTTTACTTATCATGCATTCAACAAATATGAACGTAAAGAGGACAACAATTTGGTATATGAATAAAAAAATAAACTCTTTATTGACAAAAATGTCTCTAAAAACACATTATATTTTTACTCCTTAGGGTATACACATCTAACAATCTCCCACTTACACTAAGTGAGTAAATATGATAAATCCCGCATCCCCATAGCATCCACATGCCTCTCGGAAGCTCTCACTGTTAGTATCTTCATAAATAGATTAGCTAAATTGTCCTCGGATGTGATTTTGCATATGGTGACATGCCCGTCCTCTGCGAAGTCCTTTATCACATGATACTTTCGATCAATATGCTTACTCTTCTTGTGAAATCTTGGTTCCTTAACATTAGCTACCACCGCACTACTATTACAATACAACGATACCACCTTATCCATACCAGGAACTACCTCAAGATCCCTAAGGAACTTGTAGAGCCACACTGCTTCCTTTGAAGCATCATTAGCTGCCACATACTCGGTCTGCATGGTTGAATCTAAAGTGCAATCTGGCTTTACACTTCTCCAAACAATGGCACCTCCTCCTAGAATAAACACAAAATCTAAAGTCGATCTTCTCGAATCTAGACAGGATTAGAAATCCAAGTTAGAGTATCCTAGAAGAGTTAAACCCTCACCCGAATACACAAGCATGTACCCTCGAGTCCTTCTTAGGTACTTGAAAATATGCTTGACCGTAACCTAGTGGTTTGGTCTTGGATCCGACTGAAATCGACTTACAATCTTGACCACATAACAAATGTCCATTCATGTGTAAAGCATAGCATACATGAGACTACCCACTATTGAAGCATAAGGCACCTTGTTCATGTATTCTCTTTCTTCATCAGACTTTGGAGAGTCTTCCTTACAAAGAGTAACTCCAGACCTAGAGGGTTGCCCACCTTTCTTGGAATCCTACATTGCAAACCTTTTGAGAATTTTATCTATGTAACCTGCTTAGGACAAAGCTATTATTTTGTTTTTCCTATCTCAAAAGATCTGGATACCGAGAACAAAATTACCCTCACCCAAGTCTTTCATGTCAAATTTCTTAGTCAACCATAATTTGACCGATGACAATGCTCCAACGTGATTGCCAATTCAAAGAATGTCATCTATATAGAGCAGTAGAAAAACCATCTTCCCATCTATAATGTGTTTGTAAACACATGGCTCGTCCACATTTTGTACAAACCCATAAGTCTTGATCACTTAATCAAATCTTATGTTCCAAGAACAGGAAGCCTGCTTAAGTCCATAAATTGACTTTAACAACTCACAAACCTTACCATCCTAACCCTTAGCCTTGAACCCGCCTGGTTATTCCATATAAATGGACTCATCATGATGGCCATTTAAAAAAGTCGTCTTGACATCCATTCGTCAAATCTCATAATCGAGAGCAGCAATTATGGACAAGAGAATGCGGATAAATTTAAGCATAGCTACAGGTAAAAAAGTTTCCTTGTAATTGATTCCTTCCTTTTGTGTGTATCCCTTAGCTACAAGCCTAGCCTTATAGGTTTCAACTTTTCCATCCACTTCTCTCTTTCTCTCATAGATCCACTTACACCCTGTGGTTTTTACCCCTTCAAGAAGATCTACAAGCTCCCAAACCCGATTAGTCTCTATAGACTTCATCTTTGTGTTCATGGCCTCTGTCAAGAGTTTTGAATCAACATCCTCCATAGCCTCTTCATAAGTGAAAGGATCCCTGTCATGTTCAACTGGTTCAATCAAGAAGGCCTCACCATTGAACATATACCTCTTAGGTTGACACCTGATCCTCCCACTACGCCAAAGCGTCTTAGGTTGTTGTTCGTGTTTGGTTGGTTTTTCTACACCGATTGGAATGGTTTTATTCGAAACCCCCAAAGTGATCGAATCACTTGCCAACTCCTCAAGCACCACTCTCCTTCAAGGCTTAAAGTCGTCCATGTAATTTTCCTCAAGGAAAGTTGCATTAGTTGAAACCACGACTTTATTTTCCTTTGGGTTATAAAAATAACCCCCTTTAGTCCCTTTTGGATATCCTACAAGCACACAAACTTTTGAATGTGCTTCAACTTATTCGCTTCCTTAAACAGGACATGAACTGGACATCCTCATATGCGAATATGGTTAAAGGATGTCCTTTTCCCCATCCATAACTCATGAGGAGTTTTAGGAACTAATTTTGAAGGCACATTGTTTCAAAGATAACATGCGATTTGTAGTGCATATCCCCAAAAAGACAAAGACAATGATGAATAACTCATCATGGACCTGACCATGTCTAACAAAGTCCTATTTCTTCTCTCAACCATGCTATTTTGTTGTGGAGTGCTTGGCGTAGTCAAATGGGATAAAATCTCATTTTCTAATAAGTGTCCCAAGAACTCATCAGAAAGGTATTCACCACCTCGATCGAATTGAAGTGTCTTTATAGGTTTACCCAATTGCTTTTCCTCTTTAGCCCAAAACTCTCTAAACTTGTCATATGTTTCGATTTTGTGGTGCATTAGGTATACATACCCATACCTTGAGTAATCATCAAAGAAGGTGACAAAATACTCATCCCTTTCTTGTGCCTAGATGTTCATAGGTCCACAAACATCATTATGCACAAGTTCTAGAACCCTTTTGGCTCTATTGCCCTTAGACCCAACTAGTCTTTTGGTCATTTTACCCTCCAAACAAGATTCATATTGTGGTATAAATTTCACCGTTAAGTGACTAAAAGATCCATCCCTTACCAACCTTTGAATCCTATTTAGGCTAATATGACCTAGTAGTAAATGCCAAAGATAAGTCTTCTTAGAGTAAGAAGTTTTAAGCCTCTTTTAGAGTTATTATCATTAATCTTAGTGTTCAACAATAAGTCCATCTTAGGTTTGATAAAATATAGATTATTTTACATCCATCCATCACAGATAAAAGATTTATTTTTATGAATCACCACTTTATTATTAAAAGACACTACATAATATTTTTTAAATAAATAAGCTATAGAAATCAAATTCCTTTTAAGTTTAGGAACATAAAAACAGTCTCACAAATATAAATTCCTATAATTATCAAAGTAAAGATGGACGTCTCCCATTTCTTCAGCCAACATCTAGAATCCATCGCCATTCGAAGCATGAAGTCTTCATATAACAGACTTCTCATTTCTTCAAACCCCTAAAGAGAAACACAAGTATGATTAGTTGCTTTGGAATCTATGACCCAAGTGTCACTGGATTCCTCAACCAAATAAGTTTCAACAACCAGAAGATCACACCTACCTCCTTGGGAAAGGAAGTTCTTGCAATTCTTCTTTATATACCCAACCTTCCCGCAGAAGAAGCACTTAAGCTTCTTTGGGTTCTTCTTTTTCTTCTTCTTGTTCTTGCCATTTGTAGGAATAAAAGATTTTTCATTCTTGGCCTGTTGCTTCTTTCCATTCCCTCAGTTAGGATTGGAACCAGATGCAGTCGCCAAGTTGGCCTTACCACCAGTAAAAGTTTCCCTGATCAAAAGTTTGAACTCTTATAACTGTTTCATCAACTCAATTAAGGTCATATCCCATCTATTGCTCAAATTAAATAGAGCTTTAAACGGAATAAACTTTTTCGACAGAGTCTCAAAGACCATAGTTATCTGAGTTTTAGCATCAATGCTAGCTCCATTGATTTGAGACTTAGCGAGGTAACCCATGACTAACATCATATGCTCTTTTACAAACGTCCCTAGTCTTTGTTTGCAATTTAAGATTTTTTGAAGCGCCTCTTGCCACTTTGTTAGGGCTTGGCCTCTAAACATGTCTTCAAGAATATCCAAGATCTGCCTAGTAGTCTCATAATCTTCATGTTAAGCATACAACACATTATTCATTCTGGCCTTAACATAAAGTGGGCCTGATCATTAGCATCTTTCCAATAATCCTACGCTTGGATTTGCTCATTAGTGGAATCTTCCATAGGCTCGAGAGGACATGGTGTCGTCAGCACAAACTTTAGTTTCTCAAAGGACTAGATGATATTCAGGTTCTTTTCCAATCATTATAATTCCATCGGTTAATTGGTTTTTGTTAAGCATCAATGATAAAGCGTTTTAGACATTTTTAATCTGCAATAAAGAATCACATACCAAACATAAGCAAACATAAAATAATGATTTAGTAAGATAACACAATCATGTAAAACACACAAATGTGTTTATGTGTCAAAACCTTTGAAATATCATAACCTTACAATGATAATTCCCAACTCAAAATTCAATAAGCCGCCTAGGGAAGACTTGCCAAATTTAATTTGGAACACAAATCTTCTTCTGATTAATATATGCCATCTAGGTCCCGTATGATCTAGCATATATTAATAATCGTTTCTTTGGCCATTAATTCTATTAATAAAGCTCCTAAGGGAGGTTAATAATAAAATTAACATAAGTGTATAACCATCATTTCAATATTTTATCCATGATTTACAATCACAACCTAGGAGTGTGCAACTATAAATCATGCTAAAATACCTTATCCTCTCGAAGATCTAACCCGATACATGGTGAAGTCATTTCCTAAGAGTTAGAACCACCATGTGCTACCTATGGACCAATGATAGAGGTCGTAAGTCCTCTCTTCAAAAACCTTCTCCCACTCAATCTTTTGAAATCAAGGTTTTATTTTTAAAAACATGCGTGAACAATTTTTAATCCCTATTCTAATGACATGTTATCAATATGCATGGCAAATGATATTATAATGTAAAAAAACAAAGTAATCATGCAAAGCCACAAGCAAAATAATAATAAATAATCGTAATATTATGGTTCCATTGTAGAGAAAAGAAAATAAAGATTACAAGATATAAATCAAACCATATTATCGTTTTTTTATCCTTGAATCTTCAAATTTTATCCTTCTTCATGTAATGTCCATCTTTAAGTTTTCAATATCGTATAGATCAAACACTCCATATTTCAGGTCATATTCAAATTTAATGTTTCTCAAAATTGTCTCAAAACTAAAATCAAAACTGCACCAAAAAATGCACTTTTTGAAAAATTTATAGCTTTTTGCTAGCATGCTGATCTGTGTGATTGGACTACCGATCATGACCCTTTGGCGTGCCGAACTTTATAGGTTGGCCTGCCAGTCATGACAAATCGGCCTGTCAAACCAGAAAGTTTGGCCTCCTACCAGAGCCATTAGATTTTTACCCTATGGACGACCTGCCAAGCCTGAAGTCTGGCCTGCCAATCTACGACCATCGGCCTACCGGACCTAAGGGTTCGGCATACCAACCGAGCAAAAATCACATATTTTAGAAAATATAATTTTTAATGCAATTTATCAATTTTATTTTCAACAATTCAAAAACATAAAATTGGAGACTCATGAAATACCTATGAAACGCTATCATCCATCTTCTACATCCATATTGTAGATCCGTCTTGTTCGAATGATTATTTTATTACAAAATTCTTACAAATTTAAAATTAAATAATAATTCTTAGATGGAGATGATAATCCATCATCTAATTACATGAAAAATCTAGATACACATTCTCACCTCTAACGAATCATAACCAGCATTAATTGAATAATTAAATAATAATTTAGTCAGCCATAATTAATTAATTAACATTCACCATATAATCCATGACAACACACACACACACACACAAATAGATATATATATATATATATATAAACCTTAGAGTGCCAAATCTCTAAAAAAATTAAATTCAAGCATAGAAGAGATCAAGATCATGTAATTTATACATATAGCATGATTACAAACTTGTAAATTTACATAAAAACTTGGCTCTGATACCAATTGTTAGAAAAGCAGTACGCAGCGGAATTTTAAAAATTTTATACTAGAGTATTTTCCAAAACAAGTTTGACAGCTATATGTATAAATTAACCAAATCTTACTAACCTCATTTGTTGAAAAGCTCCAGCAATCTGTGAAGAGAAAAACGTTCAAGAACTCAACCAACTGGTCTTTTTTGCTATTCTCTATCTACAATCAAACTGCATATGTGCACATGTCGTACAGCTTTTTCCTAGTGACTCTCCTTCTAACCAATTAAGGAAACCCAGAACTAAGGTTCGTGATTTGTGAACAATAGCTCCCAAGGAGTTTCAGAGACTCGCAGACTAGAGTGCACACTCTTAATCCTTCAACTGATCAAAATAACTTATGAGTCTCACTTCCTATTTATAAAGGTTGGTCCTAGGGGTTAGTCCTTATAAGATAAGGCCTCAAAATTTTGAATCAAGATCAATATCTGATAAAAATCATGTCTAAAAATGCGTAATGATAAATCGTTCGGTCAACAAGCCAAACTGGCAGATTGACCTAACAAACTTACTCCATCAGTAGGCCGAACTTAAAGATCGGCCTGCTAAACTTACGATAAATGATCCCTACAAATCTTTTATTTTCCACTCAAGATTCTTGGGATAGAGTCTCGGTTTTAATTCAAATAACCGAATAGAGAAGTTATCTGATTAAAACAATCATATTTAGATAATCTCTAGAAAAATAAATATTTTTGATAATTCAACAAGTTTATCTTGAATTAATTCAAAAATTAATTCAACCGATAAACAGACATGAATTATCTGATCCAATAATTCAACAAGCTATCTTGAATTAATTTTGTGAAAATTAATTCGAGATAAACTTGTTAAATTATCTGATCCTAAGAATTTCAACCAATTTGATAATTTAACATAAGTCACCAATTTATTAGAAAAGCACGCAGTTTTGTTACAGGATTTATTATGAGCTAGCAAAAGAGACCTGATAGATCTATATAGTTCAAGCTCCTAGTAATTATGAAACCCAATATCCCATATATATATTTTATAATTTCAATCAGATACTCCTCTATAGGGTTATTTGAATTAAAACTATGGCTTTATCCTAAGAATCTTAGGTGGGAAATAAAAGATTTGTATGGATCATTTATCGTAAGTTCAGTTGGCTGATCTTTAGGCTTAGCTTGCCGATGGCCGATGGAGTAAGTTCAGTAGGCCAATTTGCCAATTTGGCCTACCGACTGAACGATTTATAATTACACATTTTTAGACGCGATTTTTATCAGATATTGATATTTATTCAAATTTTTGAGGCCTTATCTAATAAGGACTAACCCTGGGACCAACCTCTATAAATAGAGAGTGAGACTCATAAGTTTTTCAGATCAGTTGAAGGATTAAGAGTGAGCACTCTAGTCTATGAGTCTCTGAAACTCCCTGGGAGCTATTGTTTACAAATCACAAACCTTAGTTATGGGTTTCCTCAATTGGTTGGAATGAGAGTCATCAAGGAAAAGCTGTACGATATGCGCCCACATGCACTCCAATCGTAAATAGAGAATAGCAAAGAAGACCAATTGGTTGAGTTTTGGAATGCCTTTCTCTTCATAGAGTGTAGGAGCTTTTCAGTAAATGAGGTTAAAAAGATTTGGTTATTTTATGCATATAGCGTGTCAAACTTGTTTTAAAAAATACTATGGTATAAAATATTTAAAATTCCACTGCGTACTACTTTTCCAACATCTACATCTAACAATTTTCGTCCAAACACCACACTAAGGTTCAATATAATTAAATTTCTTCCCATAATTCAATCACCTGTGAAAGAGAACTTAATGATGTGGAGGATAGGGACGAGAAGAAAACCACCAATGTTGTGCTCCTCTACACTTGAGTGACTAGTTGAACCTTGAAGCTTGGAAGAAATGGTGTGGAGGTGAAATTTATAGGGAATAGTTATGGAGATGTTGCAGAAAATGGGTTGACAGGTAATATTAATAGTGAGGAAGCACGATTTGTATAGTTAGAGGCTGGTTTGGTTAAGTTTGGGTGACTTGGGTTGAGAAAAAGTGAGAGGAAGGCATATGTGGATAAGAAAATGTTCTTTTTGTAGCTGGTTTTTCGTCTTTAAAAATAGGAATTTCTAACAGCACTACAGCACGAAGCCCTAATCTAGTTTTTTAGGTGCATACATTATAGCAAGCCTTTTCGATGCTACAATGCAAGATCATTTTCTCTAGGTGCTAGAGCCACGACCACTGTAGCAGACTGGGTCCCGTTGTAGCTTGTAACCAATTAGATCCTTGTTTTTCTTAACTACTATGCTACAATAGGTTGGACCCCCATTGTAGCCTGTGGCCAAAGTTGCCTTTAGTTTTTTGCCAGAGCATTGTAGCAAATTGGGCTCCTACTATAGCCTACAATAGTAAAAAGGCAGGGAGCTAATTGGTTACAGGCTGTAGTGGGACCCGGTCTGTTGTAGCGGTCGTGGCTCTAACGCTCAAAGAAAATGATGCTGTGCTATAACGCACGCATGCCTAAAAAACCCATATTAGGGTTTCATTCTTCAACGCCTCTTTGGCCAGCTACAACATTGTTGGAAATTCCTAGTTTTAAAGGGCAAAAAACCGACATAAAGAACGTTTTCTCTCCCACAACACCCAAACATTTTGTCTCCCATTTTCTCTCTGTCTTACTTCCTCTCAAACCAAATCAATCACTTAAATTCAAACCAATCTCAGCCTCCGACCCTACAAATCGTCCTTCCTTACCATTAATCTTCACTTTCAACCTATGTTTTTCATCATCTCCACAAATATTCTCCACAAACTCCACCTCCACACCATTTCTTCCAAGTTTCAAGTTTTAACTCATCACTCAAGTCTAGAGGAGCACAACATTAGGGGTTTTCTTCTCTTCCCTATCCTCTACATCATTAAGTAAGTTCTCTTTTAGGGGTGATTGAATTATGGGAAGAAATTTGATTATATTGAGCCCTAGTGTGGTGTTTGAATGAAAAATTGTTGAATGTGGAATCTTGGTTATCTTGTGAAGAATCGAATTTGTGCTTAAATTTTGAGAAAAACTTTGTTAATAATGGAAGTTTGTGGCAAATTGTTGTGATTACTCTTGAATGTCCGATTGGGGTTGAAGTGAGCATTAGGTACTTTTGCTTTCTTGAGTGAAGTTCGATTGATTTTTGGTTTGGCTTGGTGGGAATTGTTTGAAATTGTGGGTTTTCACTTAGTCTGCTCGGTCTTGTCAAATTGTGGTGTCAATTGGTGCTATCGTAAAGACTTCAAGGGTTGTTGTGTTTGGTTTACCTTTTTGGTTGGTGCATTTTGGAATGTTGTGTTACTTGGACGTAGTTGTTAATGTTGGCATTCTTTGGTGAAAGTAGATACCATGCCGTGAAAAGCCATCACCAACAAGAAAAGGGGGGAAGTTCCACTCCTGAATATGTATCAAACAGATTTGTTTATAAAGAGGTAGAAATTAGATACAACAATATGCATCAAGGAGAGTAGGCATTAGAGAAAGAGGATTTTAAATTCAAGAAACGAATCTTCCTACATTTATCCCCATCATTAAAGAGTGGATTTGGGAAAAACATTCTACCAACCCAAAGCTTAGTGCGTCGATGTTTGTTAAGGAGTTTTATGCCAATGCTATGTATAGCAAGGGAAGCAAGACGACAGTCTAAGGGAAAACTATAAATTAATGCAGAGACCGCAAACCAACATCTTTGAATGCCCAAACCTTCTGTTGATCAATTGGCGCTTTACATTAACCAACCAAACATGAAAGAGGTGGTTCGGGAAATTTGTTATCAAGAATGTGAATGGGCAATGGCTAATGGCATTAAGTCTAACTTTGACTTACGGTACCTGAAAAAGAACATGAAGATTTGGTAGTACTTCTCTTGAAAGTCTCTCTCGAGAGAGCCTTTGCTCTCTATGCCATAGCCATTGAGCTTTCAATGAATGTGGGTGCAAACATCCACTCTTATATTCTCTATGCCATCCCCAACAACAATGTGGGGTTGTCTTTCCCTTCCCCAGTCACGGAATTATTTGAGAAAACAAGTGTTAGTGTCGAGGATAACAAAAATTGTAAGCCTGTTCGTGCCTTCAATTGCAATGGGATCATTCACATATGGAACAACTAGCTAAAATGTGGGAACGATAGTACGACAACTAAGAGCCTTGGTAGCCTCCCCTAACCTGCACCCAACTCTAACAGAGCCGAGCTCCAACAGCCACAAAAACCTTGCTTGGACTCCCCTCAGCAAGCCTCCTCTACCAAACCCTGACCTGCCAGCCGTGGCAATAGCCCCCACCTCACTATCTCCTAAACACTGCCACCCAAGGACGGCCTATAATGCTCAAGAAAATTTATTAATTTAAATCTAGAATTAATTTGGATTTAATTAATGAATTTTCCTCGATAAATCATATTTTGTAAAATTACGATAAAATGTAAATTATTTGCGAATAATATGAATGTGTATTATGCATGTAACTTTTGTGCAATTTGGAGTATTTTAATATACTAATTTTGTGAGTTTAAATACTCAAAAATTTGTGAAATATTCTTAAGGTGAAATATATATCCCATTAATTCTAATTTTTGTGGTATAAATTAACAAAGGATAAATCTGTTATTTAAAATAGAAAAATCATGTCATAGTCTAAAACAGTATAAAAAGGTCAGTTGTTAGTGAGATAAATTGAAATAATTGTTGTGTCTACAATCCATCAGTAGATGGAATATAGTATAGAAAGACATATAAAAGAAAAAAAGGTACATGTTATAGTATAATTTTATTGATAAGACATAAACACAAATATATGGAATAATGTGTTGGGATTAGAAAAGGTAGGAAAAAGTGAGTCATTATGTCCTAGACTGTTTAAGTACATATTTCCTCAATTTTTCACTAGCAGTATAAGAAAAATATACTATGGTGTAAATTGCATTGTGTAAAAAGTTAATGGGACCCCATTAGATCACCCAAAAGAAAGAGATTTAGCCATATCATACTCCTTGTTGTAGCCAGTTTTACCATGCAAAATGGGCCAATATTTACCACGAAAGCCCTCAGTGATGACTAATATGAGTGAGTCATCAAAGTTGTAAAAGAATCCCACTTTACTCAACATGTTCATGCAAGCAAAGAACCAAAACAACTCTTTCTCTCCCATGAAGAAAACCGACAGCCCCAGGTCCTCTCCCTCTAAAATTTTCTCTAAAATTTTCTTCAAGAAAACAACTTCTAGGTAAGTTCTAGATTAAGTACAACTACGTAGATCAAGACTAAGTTTTGAAACGTACCCTAGACTATTCTTTGTGTGTTTTTTTAAGGGTTTTCATGGGTTTTTGGAAAGATATTGATGGGAGATTTTGTCATGATCTATGTTGAGGGACATAGTCAAGGTCAAGCTCTTTGTGGAGAATTAGAAAGCTCACAAAAGAAATCCTTAGATAAATCCTAAACTTTGCTTTAGAAGTTGTTTTTTTTCTTGGAGTTTTGGCATGTAATAATTAAAGTAGAGACTACGGTATGTTTAAAAGACATTATGGCATGATTATGTAATTTGTTATATGTATGATGATGACATTAGATGAATAGAAACTAGGGTTTTGTGTGCTTAAAAACCTAGTTTGAAAAACTTTACTCAAAAACAAAGTTTTGATTTTTTCAACAGAAATAATCATTTTGTTAGACTATGAGGCAACCAAATTTCTGGAAAAAATGCCAATTATGCCCAAAACAGTAAGGGTAACAATTTTTATGAAAAAATTTTGTAAAATTTCATAGGGGTGAAATTGAAAAGTTTATAATTTTTGGTGCAGTTTTGAAAAATGGTCAGAAACCCTGCTATTGATTCTAAATTTTGGAAAATTTAAAACCTAAAACTTGTAGAACTCATTGAAACTGTTAAGAATTTGGGATGGCTCATGAAAATTCTGTATGGTTTATGAGTTATGAACTTCGCAAGTCTTAATCACGAAATTTTGAAAAAAATATGGAAAAGAAAAACGTTTTTAAATTAAAGGAATTTGATTTAGAAAATTCAAAGTTTTAATCCATGTGAAAAAATGGTCCAACAGTATAAAATCGTCGATTTTGATTCTGAGGGCAAAATAGTTAAAATTTTCATAGTTAGGGTTAAAATTGTAAATTTTTGTTAAAACTGGGTTTTTCTAAAAAAAATAAACCAATGCCTCTATTTTCTTGGTCCAATGTTAGTAAGTAACAAAATGCAATGTTTTTAATGTAAATGGGCTTGAAAAGTTTTCTAAGGCCCATCGAGGGCAAAAATGTCATTTGTCATAAAAAGGCTCAAATGGAACCCGAAATGTCCGAATTAGAAAAATGCCCCTTTATGGAAATTTCTCCATGTACTATTATTAACAAAAAAGCAACACAAGATAAGAGAAAAAAAATTCCGCAACGCTCAAGTTTTTTTGGAAAATCGACCCATGATTAGATTAAGTGTTTAAATGTCTAAGTTTTGTTATCGACATGTAGTCGATAATAAACAATTTAGCTAATGACGGTAAATTGTCCAAGCAGGACGTTTAAACACATAGTGAAGGAAACAGGGAATTGGATCAGTATAGTGAAATCCCAAGTAATTTTCAAACCCTACCTACAATGTGGACAAAAAGATTTTCAAAAATGTTATTTATTTTATTTTTAACCCATTGCATTTATAATGTACTTGTCTTAAGCTATAAAGCATCATGAATGGTTTATCGCTATAATTTAAAAGAACTGGTAAATGATTCACTAGATAAGATAAGAATGTGTCGTACCAGTTTTCTGACTCAAGGGAAAATCTAAGTTATGTTACGGTGTCGGTGTTACAATGACCTATGTGCTCATTTGATTCGAATACTTAGGCCCTAGTTAAGTTAAAGATATGAAGTGAATAATTAAAGTTCATAATTAAGCATAAATGGATCATATGTACAAATGGAAATTATTTTGTGGGCTATGTTTGGACTTATTGAGCAATAGTTCACCTAGTTATTTCATGCTACAAAGAATCCAGCCAAGAGGCTGGAATAGAATCAATGTTGAGCTGACAATGATGGATGTATTCAAGGGTATGGTTACTGCAGCAAAAATTTTTCACTATATATTGGGTATTTTGAGATGTGTTGTTTCGAAAGAAAATATTATGTATGTTATGTAACGTGTTTATGTAAATTAGAAAAAAAAAAATTCCTCACCTTTATAAATAAATAAGAAAAGCATTAAGAAACAACTCGAAAAGTCTAGTCATAACACAGCTATGGTCCAAAAGAGAAACGGCGAAAAAACTTCCATTGCTAACGGCCTAGTTCCCAAGTGAGAGAGCCAAGGAACCAAGAGGCCCATATCCGGCTACCCCCAATCTTTGTCCCCGTACAACAGCGCCACATACCGGTCTCACAGATTCTCCTCCACGAAAGCTAGAACAATCCATGCCGCTCCTGCTCTCAGACTTGGACCAAGTAGCCAACACATGGTCGGCGCTGGATTCTGGCCTTAGAGGGAGAGGGGGGTGGTGGCACTAAAAGAAAAAGAAAACCATAGATGCAAAGGGTGTTTAGAACCTTTTTTTTTTTTTTTTTTTTTTTGTGGAAGAGCTTAATTTGGTCAAAATTCTAATAAGCAAAAAAAAAAATTTAGAATGAATTTTATAATGTCTTATTTAAATGTATACGGTACTAGTCTCTTAAGGCATATTAGCGTTTGCTTGCCACATTGAATATTTTGGCGTGGGTTTGGAGACGTCTTTTGCAGCCCCTTCTCGTCCGTTATATTTATGCCAGTGTGCTCGGTTGGAACTCGATACCTATTCATTGAAAATGTTTAATCATGAGATTCTTATCCGCAAATTGCTTCCAAATCTGGAAAGGATGAAGATAGCTGGAGCACAGACGAGCACGAGAATGATAACGCCACAGAATTCATCCAAGTGAGTTATTCTGCTTTGCTTGACTTGGTTATCTATATTTCATCATCTCCATCACCGTAGTAAATGTACCCTTCACTGTGGGATTTAGATGGTTTGGATGGGGCTTGATTTTTAATTCAAGAATAATTTTTTTATGAAGACGAAGTTTATTTTATGGTTTCCATTTGCAGAGCGAGGACGATGATTCATTTGCAGATTCAAATTCTAAAGACACTGATGAAGAGATAAATTGGGGTGATAAAGAACAGCAGAAAGGCAAGCTTTTGGAATGCATGATTGCTTTTGCAGAGGGTAGATGACAGAAGTTTTCAATTTTCAAGTCAGGACTCAGAAAGGCCAGACCTGGTTTTACCGTTGTGATAACTTCTTTTCTAATTCTTTGATTTAAAGATGGCTCTAATAATGGATGAACTCAGCAACTTTGTGGCATATTTTATTTGAGGAATAGAGACTAAACAAACAAGAGGTAAGCTTCCTGTGTCAACCAACCACTTCTCAGATTTCATCTCAGATCTTCGTACGTGCAATTAAATAAGTAAATCTTTGTATTTAGATAGGATTCAGATGTTTTATTGTTCCTTTTGGCTTCCATAAGATTTGTTGAGAGAAAAGACTTGCACATATTATCATCGATACAAATTTTGCAACTTTACCAAATTCATTAAAACAATCCTTAAAATGGGAATCCGCCAATGAGTCAACATCCTATGGTTAAACCAAGAGAGAGAGAGAGAGAGAGAGAGAGAGAGAGAGGGGCAAGGACGGTTGGCAAGAAGAGATCCAAAACAAGAAAGCCTCGTAAGTATCGGGCAGAGCAATGGTGAATGCTAATGTAATAGAAACCACTGCAAATTGCCTTCACCAATTCTGCATCCATTTCATGAATGGTTCCTGCAGCAGCCAACCAGTAGCTCAGATTACAGGGAACAGAAATGAAATCTCAGCCTCATGAAACCAAGTTTGAGGTCATAGTGTCTTCCTGCTTCTCTTTCAAAACAAATGATATTCACTGTTTCATTGGCGCAGTATCTGCTGCAGCTGGAGAACTTGATTCCTCTGCTCAGGAGGCAGGAGGTTAATTTGTTCTGGTGTAAGGCTCATGACCTGTTGAAGCAGTGCCTTCTCCATCTCAGGGGTCAACTGTGCAATGAGCAGAAATCAAACGAAATTATTTAAACTAGAAGACAAAGTCAGGAGTAAAAGCTCCAGCCAATGAGGAAATTTAGGAGTAGCAGCGATATTACCGATGGGGGCCGAGAAGACTGATTGCCAGGGCCCATCTGTCCTGGAATCAAAGGTGGTGGCGGTGCTGAAAGCTGTGTTAGTGTTGGATTTTCTGGTGGAGCAGACATCCACGAAGATCCTCTATCCACTTGCATGTTACTTCCAACTTGGTTATTAAATTCTGCTCCAGCCTGAAGGAAAAACAACATTGGATAATCATAAAAGGATCATCATTCATGGAAAAACTGATTCGCTAGCAGACGTACTAATAAGTTAGACATAGTGGAGAACATCTAGATGAATGAAAAAAGCGTAAACAGCTTCCTAGTCTAACATCAGAGGCAACGCTAATGTTTCCAATCTACTCAAGCTTCTTTGTAACGAGTGCATAGAATGTTTTAATATCCACATTCCTTCTTAAAACAAGACTTGAATCAGGCCGACTAAACATTGGTCAACCTGTTCGTTGGTAAGGAGAAAATCATGGCGCCCATCATAAAGCCAAATGAAACAAACAAATTAGGAATATGGCAGAAAGAGAACTGTTTGAAACATCGAATTGCATCATTAAAGAGAGAATATATACAAACCTGATACACTGATTGTGGAGGTGGCTGACTTTGGAGTGGAAGCTGTGCATGTGGATATGAAGGCCCAAGGTTAGGAGGCCTAGTAACTGGCTGAACAATTTTTCAACAAAAAAAAATTAGTTCAATTGTGTGCTATATGCAATAACCAAAACCAGTTCACCACATAGTGATCTCTGCTTACATGATATGAGGGCTGTAGAAGATGTTGAGGAGCACCAGCATGTTGGAAGCCGATGTTAGTTGCCATTTGTGGAGGATATTGATGTTGGAAATTCCCCACTTCCATTTGTGGAGGATATTGATGTTGGAAATTCCCCACTGAAGGTGGTCTTGGTTGTGGTGGCAATGGTGGTTGTAATGGCATATGAGGGATTCCCGTTGTTGGCAAGGATGGTTGCAACTGGTTGGAAGCTGTAGGTATTTGAGGTTGATGAAGTGGCAGTGGTTGTGAAGAAGAATGCAGAGGTAGAGTAGGGACATTTGGAAGCAAAGAAGATTGTGGAAGAGATGTTGGGGTAACCTGGTGATTCAAATGCCCTTTAGGTTGTTGTGGTGTCTGCAGGGGATGTAAAGTCATAGGCTGAGACTGTATATTTACACCTGGAATTGCAGTAGATGTAGTCATTACAGGTTGGTTCTGATGTTGCATCCGTGCAGAAGTTTGAATCTGAAATGCACTTGTTTGGTCTTTCATACCCACTTGACCTGACAATGCATGAGTAGCCTGTATGTTCGATTGCTGAGTAACTTGTGTTGATTGTTGAGAATGTTGTGAGGGAGGAGGCTGGATGTTTGGAACCTGGACACATAAGCATGGTATTTATATAAATATACCAATAAAAATTAATATCACCAACATCCAATCTCTTTTATTTAGAGAAAACAGAAAGAGCGAGAGAGAAAGCACAGCATACCACTTGAGGAGGCTGCACCATGCCAAGCATTATCTGTGCCTAGAGAACCAAGATGACACGAAGTTATACAATCAGCAGTCAAGAAGCAGTTGAGTTAGAAGGATTTGTTTCCTAGCTACATATCTTTAATGAGCCACATGAAGCACCTTTAGCCATAAAGGTTTATGCTACCACAATGATCGATAATGCACAACAAAAAAAAAAAAAAAATTCTTATACAGACTTTTCCAGATTCAATTTCAAGCAAAACCATTAATAATGATAAAAATTAATTTCCAGGCACAATTTTTCAGAGCCACGAGCACCACCAGGTTGGTAAATGATATTCAACAATTACCTTAAAGTTAAAAAACTGACATTTTTCTCAACCATGCAATCAGAGAAAAAAAGAAAATCTAAATGTGTATCTAAGCATCCACAGTTTCATGGAAACCGTTTGTTAATGGCTACCACTAAACCTCAATTACCAAGAAAAATAGCAGCTTGTCCAAAACAAACTGGAAGATGGGATATCCCCTTATGAAAAAAAAAAAGATTGTAATTATAATTTCTGAATGTGACAAAAGAGCTTGAAGCTGCTCTCATTTCTTTTCTTCTTTCTAAAGATAGGTTTTCCTCACAATGGCGTACTTAGCATACGAAAACATCAAAGTGCTACGAACCCCTAATGCAAGTTGCTCTGCAATGGTGTAAGCTTTCTCCAAACAAAGAGAGGCAGAGAATAAAATTTCCAGATATCTAGAAAAAACACAGTGGTGGCTTGTGGGCAAAAATGGTCACAGAAAATCGCATGAAACTAGGACCTTGAATGATCAACATGAAAGTTTAATAATTTGGTACATGGAATTGTTCACATAGATTCATGAAACCACGTCCAACATTGGCATGAAAATTCGAAAGCTTGATTGACCCCAAAAACCCCAAACGAAAAACAAAAGCCTAAACCCTAATTACGCATAATCCACTCAATACATAAAAAAAAAAAAAAAGTCATTGAATTTCACAAAAGATTACGAAGAAAATTAGAATAAAAACAAGAAACGCTAGGGGATAGAAAACCTGGAAAAGAGCTTTAGTAAGAAGCGGATTCTGGATGAGGATCTGCCTCGCCTGTTGCTGGTTCTGTTCGATCAACGTCTGAAAACAGAGAGACAAAGGAGATAAATAAAGCAAAAAAAAAAAGGGAAAACATTGAAAATCAAAGAAAGCGAAGGAAGACATTGTTTCTAGGTCTTGCGAGTAATACATTTCAGCGAAGAATGAGCGGAGATAAATAAAGAATTGGGGAAGTGAGAGAAGAGGGAGAACCTTCATCTGAGACATGATGTCGTAAAGCTGGTTTTTGGACATTCCAGCGAGGTCAGCAGAGAAGCCATCTCCGGTGACTTGCTTTCCCGTTCCCGCCATTGTCACAGCTGAGACTCAGAGACGGAGTTCTGGTCGCGGGCATAGCTCATACGAGCGCTTCCTCATGGTGGATTTGATGGGGTCGCAAGGAGTAAGTTGGGCTGGCGGGTCTATGCTCAGCTTCGGCCCGTTTGGTTCATACGCAAGTTAAAGTAAAAAATTACACAATGTGATTCTTTGTTAAGA
>CAMOHE010050923.1:35928-51704 GCA_946598075.1 Artocarpus hirsutus
TGAAAATCAAAGAAAGCGAAGGAAGACATTGTTTCTAGGTCTTGCGAGAAATACATTTCAGCGAAGAATGAGCGGAGATAAATAAAGAATTGGGGAAGTGAGAGAAGAGGGAGAACCTTCATCTGAGACATGATGTCGTAAAGCTGGTTTTTGGACATCCCAGCGAGGTCAGCAGAGAAGCCATCTCCGGTGACTTGCTTTCCCGTTCCCGCCATTGTCACAGCTGAGACTCAGAGACGGAGTTCTGGTCGCGGGCATAGCTCATACGAGCGCTTCCTCGTGGTGGATTTGATGGGGTCGCAAGGAGTAAGTTGGGCTGGCGGGTCTATGCTCAGCTTCGGCCCGTTTGGTTCATACGCAAGTTAAAGTAAAAAATTACACAATGTTCTTCGTTAAGAAATAAATTAAAATCTATCTTCGTTTCAAAAATATCATTTATATATCTTTTTTTTTTTTAAATTACATATATTAAGAATCTAAAAATATCCTTTAAGTAGACTTTATTTTATATTTAGTTTTTTTTAACACTCTCCTTATTTTTCTCATAGTTAAGTTGTTGAAAAAAATTAAACTCCTTATTTTTTATAGTTGAGTCGTTGAAAAAGATTGATATTAAAAAAATATAGATATGCTTAATTAATTACAATGTAACTTCAACATAAAAAATATTGTTTGTATTATTGATCTATAATGTGAGCACAACCTAAATAGGAAGCATCATTATTGCATGAAGTCTTGAAAAATAAAATGAATGTCATTGAGTATTATTATTATTAGTATCATTAACTTAATAATATAATAATTATATAATTTATAAGATAGACAAAAATACTTAATAAATACTATAGCATTAATTTAAATACATATCACCAAAAAATCAAAAATATCAGTCACTTGAAGTCTAAAAAAAGAGTGTCATTGTGTATCATTATCATTACGTATTATTAATTTAATGATATATTAATCATATAACCAGTAAGATACGTTAAAAAAAAACTTAATAATACTATATCATTAATTTAATTACAACACCCTAATTTTAATTTGTTAGTAAATCCAACTTGTTGGTAAAAAAATTCTATCGTTTTAGAGAATTTCAAAATTGTTATTTTAGATGCCAATTTGAATTTAAATAACAAACACCCTAATTTTAGGGATTTTTAAAATATAATGATATTATAATTCATTTGAAATCTTAAATACGTATATTATCATTATTCTAAAAAATATAAATTAAAACTAATAATGTCATGATTTAGGTCATTAATGTCTTTATACATATATATTTAGACATATAAAAATATTTATGAATAGAAGACATATGTTAATTCTATAAATAAAAAAAGGCCACATGTCTTACTATAAAATTGAAAATTTTTAAAGTAAATACCAGATTTTAAAAAATTTATTATAAATCAAAGATTTACTATGTAAATTATTTATTTACTATATACATAAAAATTATTTACACTATAAACATCTTCAATTTATTTACAATATAAATAATTTACTATATAAATAAAAATTATTTATATTGTAAATAAGTGGATAAATAAATTATTTACATCATAAAATTAGTATTAACTATAAATATTTTTAAAACCTATTATTTAGTATAATTAGTTTTAGACAAGTGTTATTTACTGCAATTCCCCCTAAGTAGTTGCTGGCATGTAAGTTGAAATTTGAATTTATTTTTTTTTATTTTCATTAATATCATCTTTTAAAACTTACTTTTTTAAATGTCATATATATTTAAGTGTGACAAAACTATTTTAAATATACTATGAATGAACACATTTAAAAAAAGTATGTCATAACATGTAATTTTTTATTTTTTTATCAAATTTTTGTAAATGTATCAAAAATATTTTTGTTATTGTGTCAAAAAACTTAGAATTGTGATTTAAACATGGCTAGTTCTTTTTCCCTTTTTGTTATTTAACTTGAAAATGAGAGGATTCAAAACTATCTATTGTGATACTATTAGATATGGAATTATTACTAAGTAAATTTAACAAGTTGGTAAAAAGCAAGAAATTTAGAATTTATTGATTAGTTCCCATGGCCCAGATAAATTTTTGATTCACCCAACTTTTATTTAATGAATAGGTAAATTAGGTTTTATTTATTTTTTGGCAAACTTTTTTACAATTACAAGATGGTTTTTAGAATTATTTTCATAAATAACCCCGAACTATGTATCCTATTTTATTTTGCCTCTTAATTTTGCAAAGTTGGTACATAATTTGAGTGGCATCTAAAAAAATAATCCTAGTTTTTATTAATCATACTAAGGGTAAGCTTGAGATTGCTTTTAGAAATTCTAAAAGCTTTTTGAACAAAAAACAATGCAATCATAGTGTTTAGTAAAAACTCACAAAACTACTTTTGCATAAAGGGATTGTTAGACTTAGTACCCTAAGGATTAAATGATATGATAGTTTTTTAGACATTTAATCAATGAAGAGTTAATTATTTCATATATTATTATTATTATCCTCTTTATGTTTGTTTCTGTTAAAAATATGCTAAACAAACTAAAGTCTGAGACTGTTGGTTCAAACCTTTTAAGATTGTACATATAATAGACAGATTATGTGAACGACATGAATATTAAATGCGATAGTCTAAACATAAAAGTCCACAATCGAGGGAATAAAGTTGGGCACTTTATTCATGTTAAAATTGTTACGTCATCTACATCTCTAATGGGAGATTGTTGGAAAAATAGTACGCAATGGAATTTTAAAATTTTTTGTATCAAAGTATTTTTCAAAACATAAGTTTGACACACTATATGCATAAATTAATCAAATCTTACAAACCTTTGAATGTTGAAGAACTCCCGCAATCTATGAAGAAAAGTAACGTTCTAGAAGAGCCTTAACCAACTGGTCTTCTTTGCTATTCTCTATCCAAGATCGGAGTAAGTATGGGCTCACATCATTCAGATTTTCCCAAGTAACTCTCCTTCCAACTAATTGAGAAATACACAAAGCTATAATTCGTGATTTGTGAATGATAGTTCTCTAGAGAGTTTTAGAGTCTCACTGACAGAGACTCACTCTAGCTTTCTCAACTGATCTCTATAATAATAAGACTCGCTTCCCTTTATGTAGAGGTTGGGCCTAGAAGTCAGTCCTTATCAGATAAGGCCTAAAAAATTCAAATCAGGGTCAAATTCGGATCAATATATGATAAAATCCATGTGAAACACGTGATTTTTTTAATTGTGCGGTTGGTAGGCCGAACTGGCAAATCACCCTACTGAACCTCCTTAATCGGTAGACCAAACTTAAAGATTGGCCTATCGAACCTCCGATAAAAGATCCCTGCATATCTTTATTTCCCATCCAATATTCACAAGATAAAGCCTCAGTTTTAATTCAAATAACCCAATTGAAAAGTTATCTGATTAAAACAACCAGATATAGATAATCTCTAAGAAAATAAATATTTTTGATAATTCAACAAGTTTATCTTGAATTAATTCAAAATTAATCCAACCGACAAACAGACATGAATTATCTAATCTTGATAATTCAACAAGTTTATCTCGAATTAATTTGATCACAAAATTAATTCAATCGATAAACAAACATGAATGATTTGATTTTACTGAATTTTAGCTAATTTGATAAATCTGACATAAGTCACCAATTATTGAAAAAGCACGCCGTATTGTTACATGATTTTTATGAGCAAGCAAATAGGACCAAATGGACCTATATAGTTCAAGCACCCGATAATTATGAAACCTAATATCCCAGATATACATTTCATAATTATCAACTCCAACGCTATTCCACTAAAAGCTTAGAGCTACACACTTGAATTATATAGAATTATGAAGCCCATATAGCTACGTCTCCATGACATATCATAGTGTATCGTATCCCTATAGGATTATCCATAATCGGCTTATGGACAAGTTTTGTCTTACCTTCATGATTATTTTTATCTTACGTTCTATTATCTCACCATCGAAAAACTTACCATCCAAAGACAGTATACCATTCGGTTACACCTATGCATCTAAATGGTTGAGCGTTCTAGTTTTTCAATCATAGGATAACATATATAAGAGGATATCACTACTCCTAAAGAGGAGCTATGGATTCCATATCTATGAATAACAGGTTTACGTTATCAAGAGTCATGCCTCCAACGTACCAGCATGCGTTCCACTATAAAATGTGGATGTCACCCTTTGGTACTTCAAAAGACGTAAGTCAAGACAACGGGCCCTCTATTGATCTTAAGATTAAGATACAATACAAATGATTGTCTAAAGTGAATCAATTTGTCAATACAGAATTATTAATCCAAATCAATTCACTTTATGTCTTGATCCAACACATCGTAACCTATGACAGTGTACCAATGTTCTATTCATGGAGTCCATCTCCAATGGTCAAGATAAACCATCTCCTACTAGGGATATAAACAACATAGCAATCTTTTCATGAATAAAGTGCCTAACTTTATTCCCTCGATTGTAGTTCTTAGGATTTAGAACATCACCTTAAGAATCGTGTCTTCCACATAATCTGTCTATCATATGCCCAATTCTTAAAGGTTTAGAATGACAGTTTTGGACTTTTGTTTGCTTAACATACATTCAACAAATACGAATGTAAAGAGGACAAGATTTGGTATATAAATAATAAATAAATTCTTTATTGATAAAAATACCTCAAAAAACATGTTACATTTTAACTCCTTAGGGCATACACATCTAACAATCTCCCACTTGCACTAAGTGAGTAAATATGACAAATCTCACTTTCCCATAGCTTCCACATGCCTCTCGAAGACTCTCCCAATAAGTGTCTTTGTAAATGGATCAGCTAAATTATCCTTAAACGCGATTTTACACACCGTGACGTGTCTGCTCTCGATTAAGTCCTTTATCACATGATACTTCCGATCAATATGCTTACTGTTTTTGTGAAGTCTTGGTTCCTTAGCATTAGTTACCGTTGCACTATTATCACAGTACAGTGATACCGCTTTTTCCATGTCAAGAACTACCTCAAGATCCTTAAGGAATTTGCAGAGCTACACTGGTTCTTTCAAAACATCACTAGCTGCCACATACTCAGCCTCCATCGCTGAATTCAAAGTGCAATGTTGCTTCACACTTCTCCAACTGATGGCGCTGCCACCCAAAGTAAACACAAAACCCAAAGTTGATCTCCTAGAATCCAGACCAGATTGGAAATTTGAATTAGTATATCCTAGAAGAGTTAAATATTCATCCGAAGATACAAGCATATACCATCGAGTCCTTCTCAGGTACTTGAAAATATGCTTGACCACAACCTAGTGGTTTGGTCCTGGATCCGGCTGAAATCAACTCACAATCCCAACCGCATAACAAATATCCGATCGTATACAAAACATGGCATACATAAGACTACCCACTGCCGAAGCATAAGGCACCTTCTTTAGGTATTCTTTTTCTTCCTCAGACTTTGGAGAGTCTTTCTTAGAAAGAGCAATTCCAGACCTAGATGGTTGCCCATCTTTCTTGGAATCCAACATTGCAAACCTCCTGAGAATTTTATCTATGTAGTCAGCTTGTGACGAAGCTATAATTTTGTTCTTCCTATCCCAAAAAATCTAGATACCAAGAACAAAATTAGCTTCACCCAAGTCCTTTATATCAAACTACTTGGTCAACCATAATTTGACCTATGGCAATGCCCCAACGTCATTGCCAATTAGCAGAATGTCATCTATATAGAGCAGTAGGAAAACTACCTTCCTATCCTTAATGTGTTTGTACCACATGGTTCATTCACATTTTGTGAGAACCCATAATTCTTGATCCCTTGATCAAATCTTATGTTCCAAGAACTAGAAGCTTGCTTAAGTCCTTATATTGACTTTAGCAGTTTAAAAACCTTACCCTCCTAACCCTTGACCTTGAACCCATCTGGTTGTTCCATATAAATGGACTCATCAAAATAGCTATTTAGAAAAACCATCTTGACATCCATCTACCAAATCTCGTAATCAAGAGCAACAGCTATGGACAAGAGAATCTAGATGGACTTAAGCATGGCTACAAGAGAAAAGGTTTCCTTGTAATCGATTCTTTCCTTTTGTGTGTAACCTTTAGCTACTAGTCTAGCCTTAAAGGTTTTGACCTTTTTATCCACTCTTCTTTTCCTCTTGTAGATCCATTTACACCCTATGGGTTTTACCCCTTCGGGAAGATCCACAAGCTCCGAGACTCGATTCGTCTCCATAGACTTCATCTCCATGCTCATGGCCTCTGTCTAGAGTTTCAAATCAACATCCTCTGTAGCCTCTGCGTAAGTATAAGGATCCCTGTAATGTTCATCCAGTTTAGCCAAGAAGGCCTCACTATTGAACATATACCTCTTAGGTTGACACCAAATCCTCCCACTATGCCTAAGCCCCTTAGGATGTTGTTTAGGTTCGTTTGGTTTTTCTACACCGATCGGAGTGGTTTTTACTAGAACCCCTGGAGTGATTTGATCACTTCTTAACACCTTAAGCATCACTTTGCTTCGAGGCTTAAAGTCGGCCATGTAACTCTCCCCAAGAAAAGTTGCATGAGTTGAAACCACAATTTTATTTTCCTTTGGGTTATAAAAATAACACCCTATAGTCCCTTTTGGTTATCCTACAAACATGCAAACATCGAGCGTGCTTCCAACTTATTCACATATTTAAACAGGACATGAACCGGACATCCCCATACTTCCATAGTTTAAGGATGTCTTCTTGACCCTCCATAACTAGTGAGGAGTTTTAGAGACCGTTTTGGAAGGCACGTTGTTCAAAAGATAACATGCGGTTTGTAGTGCATATCCCCAAAAGGATGAAGGCAATGATGAATAACTTATCATAGACCTAACCATGTCCAATAAAGTCCTATTTCTTCTCTCAGCTACGCCATCCTACTGCAAAGTGCCTGGCGTAGTCAAATGGGATAAAATCCCATTCTCTAATAAGTGTCCTAAGAACTGATCAGAAAGGTATTCTCCACCTCGATCGGATCGAAGTGCCTTTATCGGTCTATCCAATTGCTTTTCCACTTCAGCTTGAAACTCCCTAAACTTGTCAAAAGTTTTGCTTTTATGGTGCATCAGGTACACATACCTATACCTTAAGTAATTGTCAATACAAGTGACAAAGTACTCATACTCTTCTCGTGCTTAGATGTTCATCGATCCACAAACATCACTATGCACAAGTTTTAGAACCCCTTCAGCTCTATGGCCCTTAGAACCTAATGGTCTTTTGGTCATTTTACCCTCCATACAAGATTCACATTGAGGTATAGATTCTACCTTTAAGTGACTCAAAGGTCCATCCCTTTCTAACGTTTGAATCCTATTCAAGATAATATGACCAAGGTGCAAATGGCAAAGATAAGTCTTATTAGAGTGAGAAGTTTTAAGTCTTTTAGAGTTATTATCATTTATCTCAGCATTAAGCAGTAAGTCCATCTTAGGTTTGATAAAATATAGATTATTTTGCATCCATCTAAAATAGATAAAATATTTGTTTTTATGAATCACCACTTTACTATTAAAAGAAACCAAATAGGCGTCTTTAAATAAACAAGCTATAGAAATTAAATTCCTTTTAAATTTAGGAATAAAAAAGCAATCTCGCAAAATTAAATTCCTATAATTATATATTGAATTGTACATGGGAGGGTTTATTTTTTATATGGTGTATCCTCATTTTATTCCATTGATTTAAAACTAAGAATCGCTCTCTACCCTTATAGATGTATGTCTCCCACTGCTTTAGCTAAGACCAAGGATCATCGTCCATCCGAAGCGTGAAGTCTGCGTCTTCATGGAGCAGACTTCTCGTTTCTTTGAACCCTTATAGAGAAGCACAAACATTATTAGTTGCACTAGAATCTATGACCCAAATGTCACTACATTCCTCAACCAAGCAAGTTTTTAAATATAGAAGATTACACCTACCTCTTCGGGAAAGGAAGTCCTTGAAATTCTTCTTAATGTGCCCGACCTTCCCACAAAAGAAGCACTTAAGCTTCTTTATGTTCTTTTTCTTATTCTTCTTGCTCTTGTTGTTAGCAAGAATAGAAGACTTCTTGTTCTTGGCCCGTTGTTTCTTTCCATTCCTAGGGTTAGGATTGGAACCAAAAGCAGCTGCCAAATTGGCCTCTCCACCAGCAAAAGATTCCCTTATCAGCAGTTTGAACTCTTGTAACTATTTCATCAACTTTGTTAAGGCCATATCCTGCCTATTGCTCAGATTAAATGTAGCTCTAAATGAGATAATCTCCTTAGACAGAGTCTCAAAGACCATAGTCATCTGAGTTTCAGCATCGATGTAGGCTCCAATGGTTTGTGCCTCAGCGAGGTAACCCATGACCTATATCATGTGCTCCTTTATAGATGTCCCCAGTTTTTGTTTACGGTTCAAGAGTTTCCAAAGCACCCCTTGCCACTTTGTTAGGGGCCTAGCCTCCAAACATGTCTTTCAGATTATCTACGATCTACTTTGCAGTCTCATAATCTTATGTTGAGCCTATAGCATGTTATTCATGCTAGCCATAACATAGTAGTGGGTTGGATCATTTGCATCTTTCCAATGATCATATGCTTGGATATGATCATTAATGGAACCTCCCATAGGCTCAGGACAACAAGGGGTTGTCAGCACAAATTTCAGTTTCTCAAAGGAGAGGACGATATTTAGGTTCTGTTTCCAATCATTATAATTCTCTCTGGTTAATTGGTTTTTGTCAAGTATCGATGATAAAAAATTTTTAGACATTTTTAATCTACAATAAAGAATCACATGCCAAACATAAGGAAACATAGTTTCTAAATATAGAATATCACATCTACCTCCTTGGGAAAGGAAATCCTTGAAATTCTTCTTAATGTGCTCGACCTTCCCGTAGAAGAAGCACTTAAGCTTCTTTATGTTCGTTTTCTTGTTCTTCTTGCTCTTGTTGTTAGCAGGAACAAAAAACTTCCCGTTCTTAGCTCATTGTTTCTTTCCATTCTCAGGGTTGGGATTGGAACCAAAAGCAGCTACCAAATTGGCCTCTCCACCAGCAAGAGATTCCCTGATTAGAAGTTCAAACTCCTGTTACTGTTTCATCAACACAGTCAAGGTCATATCCACTCTATTGCTTAAATTAAATGTAGCTCTAAATGGGATAAATTCCTTAGATAGAGTCTCAAAGACCATAGTCATCTAAGTTTTAGCATCAATGTTAGCTTCATTGGTTTAAGCCTCAGCGAGATAACCCATGACCAACATCATATGCTCTTTCACAGACATCCCTGGCCTTTGTTTGCAATTCAAGAGTTTTTGAAGCGCCCCTTGGCTCTTTGTTAGGGCCTAGCCTCCAAACATGTCTTCTAGATTATCCAAGATCTGCATAGCAATCTCATAATCTTCATCTTGAGCCTACAACACATTATTCATGCTGGCCATAACATAATAGCGGCCCTGATCATTAGTATCCTTCCAGCGATCATATGCTTGGATTTGCTCATTAGTAGAATCTCCCATAGGCTTGAAAGGACATGGTGTTGTCAGCATAAATCTTAGTTTCTCAAAGGATAGGACGATATTCAGGTTCTGTTTTTAATCATTACAGTTCTCATTGGTTAATTGATTTTTGTCAAGTATCAATGATAAAGCGTTTTTAGACATTTTTAATCTACAATAAAGAATCATATACCAAACATAAGAAGACATACAAAAATAATTTAGTAAGATAACACAATCATGTAAAATATACAAATGTGTTTATGTGTCAAAACATTGAAAATATCATAATCTTACAACGATAATTTCCAACTCAGAATTCAACAAGTCGCTTAGGGAAGACTTGCCAAATTCAATTAGGAACACGGATCTTCTCTTAATTAATATATGTCATCCAAGACCCGTATGATTCAGCATATATTAATAATCGTCTCCTTGGCCATCAATTTTATTAATAGAGCTCAAAGGGGAGGTTAATTATAAAATCAACCTAAGTGCATAACCGTCGTTTCAAAATTTTATCTATGATTTATAATCACCACCTAAAGGTATGCAACGATAAATCATGCTAAAATACCTTATCTTCTTGGAGATCCAACTTGGTACATGATGAAGTCTCTTCCTAGGGGGTGGGAACCACCATGTGCTACCTATAGACTAATGGAGGCTATAGGTCCTCTCTTTGAAAACCTTCTCCCATTCAATCTTTCGAAATTAAGGTTTTATTTTAAGAGCATGCATAAATAATTTTTAATAAGCGGCACTCTGTATTCTATATGACATGTTATCAATATACATGGTAAATCATATTATAATGTAGACAAGCAAAGCAATCAAGCAAAGCTAAAAGCAAAATAATAATAAATAACCGTAATATTATAGTTCCAACCTAGAGAATAGAAAATAAAGATTACAAGAGAATAATCGAAACATATTATCAATTCTTCATCCTTGAATCCTCAAGTTGTATCCTTCTTCATGTCTTGCCCATCTTCAAGTCTTCAATCCCGCATAGATCAAATACTACATATTTTCGGTCATATCCAAATTTTAGCGTTTCTCAGAATTGTCCAAAAAATAAAATTAAAACTACATCGAAAGCTGCACCTTTTTTGGTAAAACTTTTGGCTCTTTGCCGGCAAGCCGATCTGTATGATTGGTTTGCCAGTCATAACCCTCTGGCCTGCCGATCTTTTCAGGTCAGCCTATTGGTCATGGCGGTTGCGCCTACCGAATTGAAAACTTCAGCTTACTACTAGAGCCACCAAATTTCTACCTTACGGTCAGCCTGTTGAACCTATAGTCGAGCCTGCCAATCCTACAACCATCGGCTTACTAAACTGGAGGGTTCGACATGCCGACTGAGCAGAGATCACCCCTTTCTAGAAAATACAATTTTGATGTAATTTATCAATTTTATTTTCATTAATTCAAAAACATAAAATTAGAGACTCAAGAAATACTTAGGAATGCCATCATCCATCTTCTAGATCCGCCTTATAGATTCATCTTCTTCGAATAATTATTTAATTACAAAATTTTTACAAATTTAAAATTAAATAATAATTCCTAAACGGAGATGATAGTCTGCAATCTAATTACATGAAAAACCTAGAAGCACATTCTAACCTCTAAGGAACCATAACTAGTATAGATTGACTAATTGATAAATAATTATATAATAATTTAATCAACCATAATTAATTAATAATCATTCACCATATAATCCATGACAACATAAAATACATAGAAACCTAGAGTGCCAACTCTTTAAAAAATTAAATTTAAGCATAGGAGAGATAAAGATCACATAATTTATATATATAGCATAATCACAAACTTGCAAATTTTTGTAAAAACCATGTCTATGATTCGAATTGTTGGAAAAATAGTACGTAGCAGAATTGTAAAATTTTTTTATATCATAGTATTTTCCAAAACATAAGTTTGACACACTATATGCATAAATTAACTAGATCTTACTAACCTTTGAATGTCTAAGAACTCCCACAATCCATGAAGAGAAGTAACATTCCAAAAGAGTCTCAACCAACTGGTCTTCTTTGCTATTCTCTATCCACGATAGGAGTGAGTGTGGACTCACGTCGTTTAGCTTTTCCCATGTGAATCTCCTTCCAACTAATTGAGAAATACCCAAAGCTATAATTTGTGATTTATGAATGATAGCTCTCCGGGAAGTTTCAGAGTCTCACTGATAGAGTCTCATTCTAGATTTTTAAACTGATCTCTATAATAATTAGACTCACTTCCCTTTATATAGAGGTTGGACCCAGGAGTTAGTCCTTATTAGATAAGGCCTAAAAAATTTGAATTAGGGTCACATTTGGATCAATATATGATAAAATCTGTGTGAAAATGCATGATTTTTTTAATTGCGTAATCAATAGGCCAAACTGGCAGATCAGCCTATCGAACCTCCTCAATCGGCAGGCCAAACTTAAAGTTTAGCCTGTCGAACCTTCGATAAAAGATTCCTACAAAAATTTATTTTCCATTCGAGATTCTTAGGATAGGCCTCAATTTTAATTCAAATAACCCAATCAAGAAGTTATCTGATTAAAACAGTCAGATCTAGATAATCTCTAAGAAAATAAATATTCTTGATAATTCAACAAGTTTATTTTAAATTAATTCAAAATTAATCCAACAGATAAAAGACATGAATTATCTGACCCCGATAACTCAACAAGTTTATCTTGAATTAATTTTATCACAAAATTAATTCAATCGATAAACAAATATAAATTATCTGATTTTATCAAATTTCAACCAATTTGATAAATCTGACATAAGTTACTAATTATTGGGAAAGTATGCCGCATAGTTACATGATTTTTGTGAGCTAGTAATGGAGACAAAATGGACCTATATAGTTTAAGCTCTTGATAATTATGAAACCCAATATCCTAGATATACATTTTATAATTATCAACTCCAACGCTACTCCCCTAAAAACTTAGAGCTACACTATCGAACTGTATAGAATTATGAAGCCTGTATAACTAAGGATAATACTAAATGGGATAGGGCCTTACCATATAGGTTTGAAGTAACGGCAATGTGTAGAATTGCATGCGTGCATATGTTGACCAGTTGATATTACTCCATGTGCTTATTATTAGTTGAAATGCTGATTGATAAAAGTTTGATATATCTGAGGAACCAGTTGTCAGATGAGTATTGGGATGGGTTGTCTGCTTTTATTGAGGTCGGAAAGAATTATACAAGGTCGTTTGAAAATATTAGTTATCCTTATGTGAAGTGTAAAAATCATGACATACAGCCAATTGAAATAGTGAAAGTGCACGTATATCAGTTCGGTTTTGATACATCGTACACAAAATGGATTTACCATTGTGAACTAAAGGAGGTTTCAAGTACTAGCCAAGTTGTAAGTGAACCGATATACGAGGTGTTGGCATTCATTAATATGTTGCTGGCATTAATGATGATCATGATATGTTAGGTGAGACGAAAGTGAATATTTAAGATCCTCAGGATGATGAATTCAAGGATCTCTTATTTGAGCTCTAAGTGGGACTGTATCTGGATTGCACTAAGTATTTATCATTGAATTTCTTAGTGAAATTGATGACTTAAGTGCTGTATAGGTGGCCTAATGAATGTATGGATGCTTTGTTGAAGTTATTAAAAGAAGCATTCCTAGATAAGAATAAGTTACCTAAATCTCATTATGAGTCGAAGAAGTTATTGAGTAAACTAGGCCTAAGCTACGAGACGATTCATGTTTGTAAGTATGCTAGTGCTTTGTTCTAGAATGAAAATGTTGGTCTACAAGTGTGTCCAGTTTGTAACACAAGTTGTTGGAAGAGTACGAAGGGGAAGAAAGTTTTGTAGAAAATACTACGCTACTTTCTTTTGAAGGATTGGTTGAAGCGTTTGTATGCTTCCCATCACACTGCTAAGGAAATGATGTGGCACCAATGTGGGCAATTGAAGGATGAAAACTTAATGTGTATGGTAAAGAGTGGAAGGAATTTGATGAAAAATACCCTGATTTTTCCCATGATCTAAGAAATGTTCGATTGGGTTTAGCTATTGATGGTTTCAACCCTTTCGAGAACATGAGTCTTTCATATAGTATGTGGCCAGTGGTCATAATTGCTTATAATTTACCTCTATGATTATGCATCAAGAACCCATACAAGATGTTGACCTTGTTGATTCCTAGCCCAAATGCTATAAAGACTGGAAGACCAACCTACACAAAGACTTCAAGGCATTTGGAGGATTAGCAAACGAGGCACACATTAGAGCCAACACCTCCCCAAACCTCAAGATTCGAGAACACTAAAGTCGTTGCTCCGATAGGTTCATGTCTAAGAAATTTTAGGTAATTGTATATCTGCTAAGTTGGTCATTTATTATATATATTGATTTCAATATTGCTAATGCTAAAAACTATAATAAACAAAAAAAGTCGGTGATGAATAAAAACAATCATGGGAACCAAAAGTGGTCAAGTTTGTATGGTCGGATATATATCTCCCAACATTGCAATAAGAAGATTGTAAGTTTGTTTAATTACAAGAAATCTTAAAAGTTATCAAAGAATGTATTATTCTAACACATTCAAATTGTTAGACAGGCCAACATAGTGACCCAGCAGCCAATGTCTACCATAGACAACTAGGTAGACATGTATCATCATGGGGAGACTTGGGTTAACCCCCAAACACACCAAACTTTTATAAGTACTTTAAATTTTCAATACTATGTTATCTTATTCAAAATACTCTATGTATTTATAACATGTGTAAAATGTTATTTGTGTAAAATATGATGCAGGAGAAGAAACAAACCCAAATGATACAATCTGCTTCCTCTTCAGCCGCACATGCGCTTAATGAGGAGGGAATTTTAGAGCATGTCCTACGTAGACATAGAGGACATAGGACTGGACTAGCCCCCACACTCCTGTATAGGATTTACTCTAGCACTGGTAATGGTTCATCCTCTAGCTCCTGATTGGATGAAACACCTTTGATACTTGTTGACCCGCATGCTGAATATTTTCTGTAGAGATCGACCGAGTACAACATGACTATGTACCAAAGCCACATGACATTGATGGAGTTGGTGGACCAGTTGCTACCTAAAGTCCAACTCCCGCCCGTGATGACTCTTCCAACTTTTGTTCGTCTAGGTCCTCCGCCTCCTCTAGATGCCACTGACGACAATAATGATGACACCAACAATGCTATAAATTTAGATGATTAAATTGTATTTTTTTCTTTCTTCAATATTTTGATATATTACGTTTGGTTTGGTTTTATTTTATTATAGAAACAATATATTATCAATTGTCTTTTATTATAATTTGATTATTCCTATTTAACAATAATAATAATTATTTAAAAAATATTAAAAATTTAATAAATAGTATTAAAAATATATTAAAAATTTTTATTTAAAAAATTTTGAAAAAAAATTTACGACGACATTGTCATCACAAAAGACTAGTAACCAAAATATATTTGCAACAAATTTTTGGAAAAAGTCGTCACAAATAATAAGACCATGTCAGTATCAGTATAATTTATTACGACGGCTTTTTGAAAATTGTTGTCGCTAAAAAATGCTGCCACGTCATATTATTAACAACCGTGATGATGTAATTGCAGCTACTTTTTTGTGACTATTTGTCATCGCAAATAAAATTGCGACCACGACATTGTAGGAAAAAAATTATTTATGACTAGTTATTAGTGACGACCTAGTGGCGATGATAAGTCATTGTAAAAAAATATTTGCAACGACTATGAACCTTTTACGATGAGTTTTTGTTGTTGCAAAAAACCCTATTTATAGTAGTCCTATGTTTATGTTTATAATATCTCGCAAGGTTTGGACGTCATGTTTGGTTTGGGATTAGCTACCCTACTCCTCTCATGATGGCACGCCTACATTGTTAACGGTGTAACGCTTGTGCCCCTAAACATAAAATGAATAATGTTTTAAATGAAAAGATGTGTTCTACATAAACCTGTGCATCATGCACTACTATGATCATGATTACAATGTTATGTAATAATTTTTATCAAAATGTTTTATGTTGTAAGATAGGAATGAGTATTTACTAAGCTTATGCTTACTTAGTTTTATATCATATTGCAGACAAAAGTAAAAGGCATATGGAGTAGGTAGAGGACGAGAACGAGCATGTATGCAAGGAGTGTTGGATTGAAAATAGAATCATGCCA
>CAMOHE010050923.1:62503-106871 GCA_946598075.1 Artocarpus hirsutus
GAGACTATCAGTCTAAACCTTTAGAATTAGGCATATGATGGATAGATTGTGCGGAAGACATGATTCTAAAGGTAACAGTCTAAATTATAAGATCCACAATCGAGGGAATAAAGTTGGATGCTTTATTCATGCAAAGATTGTTATATTGTCTATATATCCTTAACGGGAGATGGTTTGTCTTGACCATCGGAGGTGGACTCCATAGATTGAAACATTGGTGCATTGTCATAGGTGATGATGTATTGGATTGGGACATAAAGGTGTAATTGATTTGGATTAATAATTCTGTCTCAGTAAATCAATTCACTTTAAATAACCATATATGTTGTATCTTGATTCTGAGATGAATAATGAGCCTGTTTTCATGACTTATGTCTTTTGATGTACCAAAGGGTGACATCCACATTTTATATTGGTATGCATGCCGGTACATTGAGGCATAACTTTTGATAGCGTAGACTTGTTATTCATAGATATGAAATCCATAGCTCCTCTTTAGGAGTCGTTGATATCCTTTTATATGTGTTGTCTTGTAATTAGAAAACTAGAGCGCTAAACCATTTGGACACATAGATGCAACCGAATGATATACTGTCTTTGGGTGGTAAGTTTTTTGATGGTGAGATAATGGAACGTGAGAGAAAAGTAATCGTGAAGGTAAGACATAATTTATTCTTAAGCTGATTAAGGATAATCCTATAGGGATACAATCCATTATGATATGTTATAGAGACTTAGCTATTCGGCTTCATAATTCTATATAGTTCGAGAGGGCAACTCTAAGCTTTTAGTGGAGTAGTATTGGAGTTGATAATTATGAAATGTATATCTAGGATATTGGGTTGAACTATATAGGTCCATCATGTCCCTTTGCTAGCTCATAATAAATCTTAAAACGATACGGCGTGCTTTTCTAATAAATTGGTGACTTATGTAAATTATCAGATTGGCTAAAATTTGATAAGATCTAATAATTCATGTGTGTTTATCGGTTGAATTAATTTCGTGTAACTTAAATCAAGATAAACTTGTTGAATTATCAAGAATATTTATTTTCCTAGAGATTATTTAGATATAATTGTTTTAATTAGATAACTTCTCTATTGGGTTATTTAAATTAAAACTGAGGCTTTATCCTAAGAATCTCATGTGGGAAATAAAAGATTCACAAGGATTGAAAATCATAAGTCTGGCAGGCCGATGTTCAAGTTCAGCCTGCTAATGGAGTAAGTTTGACAACTCGATTTGCCAGTTCGGCCTTTTATCAAATATTGATCCTAATTCAAATTTTTAAGCCTTATCAAATAAGAACTAACTTGTGGGCCCAATCTCTATAAATAGGGGGAGTAAGACTCATTGTTATTTAGATTAGTTAAGAAATTAAGAGTGAGTACTATGCTGGTGAGTCTCTAAAACTCCCTAAAGAGTTATTGTTCACAAATCACAAACCATAGTTCTAGGTATTTCTCGATTGGTAGGAAGGAAAGTCACTAAAGGAAGAGCTATACGAGTGTGTCCACACCGACACTGATCGTGGATAGAGAATAACAAAGAAGGCTAATTGGTTGAGGTTCTTCTGAAACACACTTCTCTTCGTCGATTTCAAGAATTCTTCAGCATATAGGGCTAGTAAGATTTGATTAATTTAAGCATATAATGTGTTAAACTTGTGTTTTAGAAAATACTCTGGTATACAAATTTTTAAAATTTCTGTTGCATACTATTTTTCTAACATTTCATTGGACTGACCAAGGGGAGGGGGAAGCAAATTCGATAAGTAGCTTTTCAAAAAAATATATATGTGCATGTGTTCATAGGATATCTGCTTGAGTGTTAGTGTTTAATTATTTGAATTGTTTATCTTGAAATAATGATATTAATGGTAAAAGTAAAGATTATTGTGATGTCCATAAAGGGACGTTATAGCTTCAGAGGGGGTTTCTATTTCCAATATACATCGCCACACATTAGTTTCAAGGCCTCCAAGTAAGTATGTTTTAGTTAAATTGATGTTTATGTAAGTTTAACGATAAGTTTAAGGTTCAAATATATGTTGATTAATGCCTTAGTGCATAATTTTAATAATGATATTGAAGATCTCAAATTGAAATTTTATTCATAAACTTATGATCCTTCTAGGAAATTGAAGATGAACAACCATAGAAGGACTTAAGCTCATGCTCAAGCTTCTGTTGGAGCTGGCAACCCAGCCGATGCTAATCTAATGGCAATGATTGCTGACCTTCATAAATAGCTTCAAGATCAAAGAAGGGAGATTGAGGAGCTTAGATCTAATGGTCATGAAGGCGAAAGAAAAGGTGAAAACATACCACCTCCTCTACAAGAATAAGGAAGGGTGGCCCTAACCGCTGCACTAGAAGCAAGACTTGCTTATCAAGAACCCTTATTGGTTAGGTGGAAGCACCTTAATCCTACTAATTTTGAAGGTTCCAAGGATTGCTTGGTTGCTCAAAGATGGTTGAAGACAATTGAGGCCATCCTAAAACTAATGGGTTTTATTGAGAATGAGAAGATCCTTTGTACCTTACAATGCCTAATTATGGAAGCTAGAATTTAGTGGGATGGGATAGAGCAAAGCAAAAATTTAGATGAGATGACTGGCTGATTTTGTTTGCGAATTTAATGCAAAGTACTTTCGCAAGAACATCATTTGAAAAACATTATGATGAGTTCAAGAACCTTCGTCAAAGAGAAATGTTAGTTATTGATGTGGTTGCTAAGCTCGATCAATTGGCACACCTTTGCTTGGGAATGGTCATTGATGATGGTGAGAGGGTCAAGAAGTTGATCAGGCTTTTTTGACTTGAAATTGCAGCAGTCGTTGACGGGGTGAGTCCACCTAGCAATCAGGAACAAGTTGTTTTGAGGGCATAGTGGGCTAAATTACACCTATCAAAGTTGAAGAGAAACTAGCCCCAATAAAGTCATCTTGCGAATAACTTGAATACTCAGAACCGACCCTAGGCAGTAGCAACAACAACCAAAACTATAAGAACAATAAGAAAAAAGGGCAATTTCCAAAACCAACAAGGTCAAAGCAACAAAAACAAGGGTAGTGTTCAATATAACAACAATAAAAAGATGCAACCTTGTGCCAAATGTGGAAAGAAGTACCTAGGTGAATACCATCGTGGAACAAACCAAATGCTCTATTTGCAACCATGAAGGTCACTTTTCAAAGAATTGCAACATAGAATTCAATGCTCTAGGTCAACAAAAAACTCCTAATGCCTAACTCCACCATATGCAAACTACCTTGGAGGGACCACTCATAAACTAGGGATGACTTAAAGCTCTATCTACCAATGCTCGCATCCATGCAATGAAGAAGGAATAAGTGGCTACCGAAACCTCTAATGTTGTCACTGGTCAGATCTCAATCACATGCTCTTTTTGATACGGGTGCTACTCATTCATTTGTATCCTTTTTCTTTTGCTAAGAAGTTAGGAGACCATCAAGAGCATATAAGATAAGGGTTCACTATAACACTACCCTTCAGGGAAGTAATTATGTCTATGTATTATTTGTGTACAGTTCCTTAGTAAATTTTTAGAAGAGAACTTTTTGTCAATCTTATTATAATCGATATGTGTGACCATAATATGATTCTTGGAATGGATTTACTGAGTAAGTATAATTCTTCTATTGAGTGCCAAAGACAAAAAGTGATTTTTCTATCCAGAAGATGAGGACATATTCGTGTACATGGATGAGTCAATAAAGAAGCCAAACATGCTTCTATTACCAATAAAGGCAAGAAAGTTGTTGGCAAGTGGTTGCATAGGTTATTTGGCAAACATCATAGATAAGAGTCAAGAAAAAAAGAAAGAGATTGAAGATGTTAAAGTGGCTCGAGAATTTCTAGAGGTATTTTTGAAAAACCTGTCAAGCTTACCTCCAGATATAGAAATCAAATTTGAGATTGAGCTCGCTCTAGGAACTGATCCGATTTCCAAGGCATAGTGTAGAATGACCCCAGCTGAATTGAAGGCGTTACACTCCAAACCAAAGAAACTTCTTCATAAGGGTTTCACCCAACCTAGTCACTCACTATGGGCAGCACTAGTTTTGTTTATGAAGAAGAAGGATAGCTTCATGAGACTCTATATCGACTATTAAGAACTAAACAAGGTGACAATCAAGAACAAGTTCTTATTGCCTCGAATTTATGATTTGTTTGATCAACTTAAGGGTGCATCTGTGTTTTTGAATATAGATTTGCAGTCGAGATGTCATAAATTGAAAATAAAAGAAGGAAACATTCCAAAGACAGCCTTTACATCGAGGTATAGTCATTATGAATTTATGGTTATGCCTTTTGGTCTAACAAATGCTCCTATGGCTTTTATGGGCCTGGTGAATCGGGTGTTTAAGAATTACCTTGATAAATTTGTTATAGTATTCATTGATGATGCTTTTGTTTATTCAAAAAGTTGGGAAGAGCATGCTGAGCACTTAAGGATTGTGCTAGAGATCTTGAAGAGACATAAGTTATAAGCAAAGTTCTCTAAGTATGAGTTTTGGCTCAACTATGCATCCTTCTTAGGGTATGTCATATCAAAGGAGGGAATAATGGCAAATCTTGCTAAGGTTGAGGCTGTTCTTAACTGGAAGCAAGCTAAGAATACAAACAAGATAAGAAGCTTCTTAAGATTAGCTGGTTATTATCGAAAGTTTGTGGAAGATTTCTCTAAGATAGCGTCGCCTCTAATCAATCTAACTTGTAAGAGAAAGAAGTTTGAATGGACCAATGAGTGTAAGAAGAGCCTCTAGAATTAAAGAAAAGGTTGACTATAGCTCCAATTTTGGCGATTTTGGAAGGGAATGAAGAATTTGTTCTTATATTGATGCAACTAAAATGAGCCTAGGTGTAGTGTTGATGCATAACGATAGGGTGATTGCTTATGCCTCGAGACAATTGAAGGATTATGAGAAGAATTACCCTACTTATGACCTCAAGTTGGTGGCTATAGTTTTTACATTGAAGATTTAGAGACAACACTTGTATGGAGTTCAATGTAAATTTATATCAACCGTCAAAGTTTGAAGTACTTTTTCACCCAAAAGGACCTAGACATAAGGCAGTAGAGATGGTTAGAGCTGGTGTAGGATTATGATTATGAAATCCTTAACCATCTAGGAAAGGCGACACGGGTGGCTGATGCTCTGAGTAGAAAGACTATTGTAACGTCGATGTCACTGTAAGTGATGTCCCAACCTTTAAGGAAAGAAATTTTAGGCTTTGATTTGGAACTTGTAATCAAGGAAGGAAGATGCGAGGAGTTTGGAGTGGCTGATGATGGATCTCTATATCTTCAAAACTACTTATGTGTTATCGATGTTGACGGCTTAAAGGAAAGGATCTTAGCAGAAATCCATAATAAGCCTTATTCAATCCATCTAGGAAAGACAAAGACGTACAATGATTTAAGGGACTGTTTTTGGTGGTTCGGAATGAAGCTCGATGTTGCTAAGTATGTAAAGATATATTTGACTTGTCAGCAAGTCAAGGCTAAACATCAGAGGCCTAAGGGCTATTTACAATCAATTCAGATACCTAAGTAGAAGTGGGAAGAGATTGCCATGGATTTCATCATAGGTTTGCCAAGAACTACGAATGGGTATGATGCCATTTAGGTTGTTATTTACAGATTGATGAAGACAGTACACTTTATTCCCATTAAGATTAGCTATTATATGGAGCAATTAGCATAACTTTATGTTAAGAAGATAGTAAAGCTTCATAGAATTCCCAAGTCTATCATCTTCGATCGTGAGGTAAGTTCACTTCTAATTTTTAGAAAAGTGCATAGACCACGATACATACTAAGTTGCACTTTAGCATAGCTTTTCACCCTCAGATTAATGGCCAAGCGAAGAGAATGAATTTGATTTTAGAGGGTATGCTTGCGCTTGTACCCTAGACTACAAGACGAGCTAGTGTAAGATGTTACCGTTTGCTTATAACAACAGCTATCAGGTGAAAATTAGAATGGCATGGTATGAGGCTCTATATGGGCAAAAGTATAGATCACCTAGATGTTGGCATGAAGCTAGAGAAAAGAAAATGATGGAAAGCGAGGATAGTGAAAAGTCAGATATTGTCAACGAGACGATTGAGATGGTAAAGTTGATATGTAAAAGAATTGAGATTGCTTAAAGTCAGTAGAAAAACTATGCCGACGAAAGGAAAAGGCCCTTGGAATTCACTATAGGCAATTTTGTGTTCCTAAAAGTTGTACCTATGAAGGCAGTCATGAGGTTCGGGAAGAAGGGCAAGTTGAGCCCGAGGTTTGTTGGACCATACGAAATTGTAAAGCGAATTGGCAAGGTAGTTTATCAATTGAGTTTGTCATCAAAGATGTCATCTATCCATGACGTCTTTCATGTCATAATGCTTAAAAAGTATGTTCCATACCCTACGCACGTAATCAAACCATAGGTGATTGAAATAAGAGAAGACCTCAACTATGAAGAAAAGTCGATCAAGATTTTAGATTGAAAAACTATGACCTTTAGGAATAAAAAAATTCCTTTGGTCAAAGTTTTATGGAAAAATAACTAGGTAGAAGAGGCTACATGGGAATGCGAGGATGATATGAGGACCAAGTATCTGCAGTTGTTTTGACCTTTAAAGATGAAACTCTTGTAAGGTGGGGAGAGTTGTAACGCTTGCTTTTTTTTTCTTTGACACTTATGTTAATTTAACTTTAGAATGCAATATTTTAAGTACTATTATTATTTATTTTAAGTAAAATAACTTTTTATTTAGTAATATCGCAAATGAAGGCCGTGTGGAACAATGTGCTCGGGTTGTTCATATAAAAAATGATGATAAGTGTAAAGTATTTATTTTTTTTAGAACTTCAACTTGCTCTAAATTTATAATCTTTATAATGCTATAGAGTCATATATGCCTTAGAGTTATATTCTTGACGACGAGAATAAGTTTTATTGCATATTTTGTCATTTTTATAACATTTATGATGTTATGACTATTACATGTGTAACATTTTTATTAAGGCATTAAGAAACTCGATAATATAAAGAGTCCAAAAGAATAATATGTAAATTAATATTTTTTTTTGTCTTGGGAGCAAGCATTATTGCTGTATATAAATAATTATGTATTATATTATGTTATACTTTATACTATATACGGATATGTAAACAGCAAGTTGCCATGGAAAAGAAAAAATAATAATAACACAACATTTATTGTGTTTAGGGAAAAAGAAAAAAAAAAGAAAAAGAGATAAAAGAAGGGAAAACCTAATTAAACTAGAACTAGGGTTTTCTATACTCATTTAATTTATTCTTTCTCATAAATATCTAAATATATCTTTTAACCAGCAAAACCATCACATTCTCTTAATTTCCAGCAAAAAAAATTCTCTCCCTCACCCTCTCTTAAATTCACGTTCATAGGCTTTCACCATCACTTCAAAACATTATCTAAGAAAGCCTTCATCATCTCTCTAATTCTCAAAGCCCAGAATTTATTACTCTTCTTTTCTTTTAAGCCGGAGTAAAAGGAATTCTTTTTGGAGATTTTTGCATGCAAGTATTTGTAATTGTTGAAGAAAATATAAGAATTTAAGGTATAGTTTAAAGGTTTTCATTGTTTGGATTTTTTATGATTGATATGTATTGTTTTTGTGATTAGAAAATTGTTCTTTTATGTTGTGATTGTGTACACATATATGTTTTTATGACAAATAAATTATTTTATTTATTACTTTGATTGTAACAATGTTATTTCATGGTTGAAAGCATTTATGATCATATGATCTCATGAAATTGCATAGAAAATAATGTTTTGTTGTCAAAATGTGTTGTAATTATTTTACATTTTTCTATTATTTGGTAAGATTACTGGTAATGTTTCCAATTCAAATGATCTTATTTTACTTTGGCTTTTGGATATGATATGTATATATATGTTAGGAATGTTTGGAATTTTTTTATAAATTTTTGTTCAATATATTTTTAAGGTTATAAGCTTTTAATCAAACATTGCTCACAAAATTTTATTTATTGGTAGATTTGTATTTGTGTATTGTAGAGTTTGTTTTATGAGTCAAAACGCTTTTTTGATTCTGTAAAAAATTATGAGTCATTGTTGATATTTAACTAAGTGTTTGCAAATTTTTAACTTTATATCTTTATTATGTTTTAAGATAAAATTCGTTGATCATGAAGTACTCGGTGGTTACGAATGTCTACTTGATATACTCTATATAATTTGTGAGATAATAAATCATATTTTTAAAAGTGTTTTAAATGATTCATTGTTTTTCTAGTTTTATTTATATGTTAAGCTTGTCAAGTAAAAAATATAGAAATATATCATAAATATTTGATTTTATAAAAATATTTGAATAAAACATGTTCGTTGTTTAGCATGTCTAATGTTAATATTAACTCTAAATTCAAACTTATGTTTTAAATCATTTTGAACTTATTTGAAGCTGAATTTTGGATATGTTGTGATTTTATGTGTCTATTATATGTAGTAATTTTTATAAATTATTTTTTGGAATGATTTAATCCAAAATTTTCAATTAGGACTACTCATTGCCTAGGCTTTGTTGGTAGAATTTTTGGTATTGCTTGTGTGATTTATTTAAATTGACAAATGAAATTTTTATGGCTAAAGAATAATATGAGCATTATACATAACTTAACTTTATTTTTACAAATTTCATGCTCTACTTGAATGTGAATTGAAAGATATAAGGTGATGAGTCCCTAAAGGTCAGTCAGTTTTTGTGATTGACAAATTTATTTGAATGTTTTAAAAAATTGAATAAGGAATTTTGGATTAATATTTTCGAGAGAAGAAAATTTGAATGATGTTTTTATATGCTAACTATGTTATGGAATAGGTTTTACACTTCATTCATGTGTATAAGTTGAGATCAATTTCTCTAAGTAAGTAAAGGTCAAGTTTTCTATCTTCATGTTTCTTAACTCTAAGTGCATGTTATATGATGATGTAATATGGTATTAAATGCTATTATGAATATGAATATTAATTTCATGCATTTATATGAATGATTGACATAAACACTCGAAAAGACGAGCACACCGAGAACCACAACAACGACATCTGATTCAAGGTTTACTAAGCAAGAAAGTCAAGTAAGTACATTTTCACCTGCAAGATGATAAAGTTTATGAATGTTAAGCAATGTTTTATAAGCATAGGTTCATGAGTTAAGGTTCTTATTTCAAGACCTTTTTTGATGAATTTTCCTAAAGATGTTTTTATGTTTATGTTTTTATGGTTTATGACAAGTTTTCAAAGAAAGCTTATATATGTATATGTATCACTTAATTAAGCGTTGCATTGTCTATGTATATGTTTATGATGCCCTGCAAGGTTTGAACTTGTCATATTTGGTTTGGGACTGGCTATTCCACTCCTCTCATGACAGCCCACCTACGATGTTAATAGTGCAACACTTGAACGCTTAAAGATAACATAAATAACATTATAATATGGAAGTTTAAATGAAAAGATATGTTCTTCATAAACCTGAGCCTTATGCACTACTATGATTATGATTACGATGTTAAGTAATGATTTTTATGAAATGTTTTATGTTGTGAGATAGAAATGTGTACTTACTAAGCTTATTATGCTTACTTAGTTTTATATCACGTTGTACACAAAGAAAAAAGGCATATGGAGTAGGTGGAGCACGGGGATGGGCATGTGTGCAAGGAGTGTTAGATTGAAAACGGAATCACAGTATGAAAAGAATTTACTTGAGCAATCATTTTATTATTAATGTTAATTTCCGCACTGCTTGAAGAAAGACTTGGTTCTTTTTCTATAGATTTTTGAATGTTTTGAGACTGTTTAATATTTCCTTAATTGTGGTTTCCTGAGAACCATACTATGTTTCTTTATTTTGATGTGCTTAAACTATTTGGACATATAAGTATTTTTTTCTCGAGGGTTTTAAATATTATATGAAGTTTTGTCTGTCTATAATTTAATAAATGCTTGTAAACTCACCGTTTCTATAGGTTTTCGGTTAGCTAAACACTGTCAGTGTTCCAATAGGCTAACCAAGGTGAGGGAAGCAAATTGGATAAGTAGGTTTTCAAAAATATGTATATGTATATGTATATGTAAATGAATGTGTTCTTAGGATATCTGCTTGAGTGTTAGTATTTTGTTTGAATTTTTTATCTTTAATAATTAACTGTAAAAGATAAGGTTATTACAATGTTCGTAAAGAAGCGTTACAAATATTCGGGTCAAATAAAGTAGAATTCATCCATTAGATTCAAATAGGTGAATCAGATAATTCTTAGAAGACGAAAACACATCATGGAGGTGTTGTCGCGACCAGCCTGTTGATCGCCTCCGCCATCTCAACAATCCATGACCTAATATATTTTTACTTTAGGAAAATGATCAAAGCTCAAATTTTGAAATTCAATCTAATAAGAATGAGTCCCCCTCTGACCTCTATATAAAGGAGGAGTTTTCCTATTGATTCTTAGATCAGTTGAGAAATTAAGAAAGGGTTTGTTTGCTGGGAAGACTCTTAGCTCCTATAGGGTTATTGTTCAATATCTAGAACCTTACCTCTTTGTTTTCTCTTTTAGTTGGAAGGAGACGTTGCTTGATAAAAGACTGAACAATGTGTGCCCACTCGTATTTCGATCATGGAAAAGAGAATATTAAAGAAGACCAATTGGTTGAGACTCTTCTAGTAGTAGTTCCTTCGTTGGTTTTTTGTCTACAAGAGGTACGCAAATCTTTTGTTAATTTATATACATAGTATGTCTAACTTGTTTTTAGAAAAAAAAAATTTAAAAAAAATAAAATCTGTTGCGTACTTGTTTTCCAACGGGAAACTGTTAGGTATACTCTTTTTGTCACTCTCTTTATCACTTTCTATCTTTTATTCTTGCCACATGTCATTTCATATTCTTATAAAAATGAAGCATAATTATAGAATACTTTTTTATTTCTTAATACAATTTCGCCACCCTTTTTATCGGTGGATATTTTCATCATCCTCCCTCTACGCTCCAAATGATTATGATCACGATGACACATAAATTATTATGTGTCGATGTCCATTATAATTATCTTTTTTTCTTTTTTGTTGAATGCAAATTTTGCTGGTTCTTAAGTTTTGGATGGCTATTGGTGAAATGTTGGCATTAGTATATCGAGGAAATATTCAACGTTAAAGTACTGATATTTATCCAAAAAAAAAATTTTGAGGTACTTATACTTTACTAAAAAAAAAATTGAAGTATTGATATTGTAAAATAAATCTCGATATTCAACGTCGAAGATCTAATATTTCTCAAAAACAAAATGAAAACATAGAGAGGTACTTAATTGTCCCAAAAAAAAAAAGTTGAAGTATTGATGTTGTAAAATAAACGTAGAAATGTTGATCTTTCAACAAATAATGCCAAAAAATAAAATTAAATTTGGATAACAAAATCAACATATTAAAATCAATATATGGATTAATTGGTAGCTAATCCCAAGCAATACCATTTCAGCATAAATACAGTTAAATAATTGACGCCAAAATGGATTTGTTTCTTAAATTATAAGGAATGGCAAAGATGTAATAACAAGAAATAGGCCTTATTTGACTTGGAAAATGGGAGGACACATGGCAGTTAAAGGAGACAGAGTAAGTGATAAAAAAAACATCCTAGTATTTCTCTCTGTGTAAAAACGGATGCACATTTTAAGTTATAGAAACCTAAATAAACAAACAATTGATCAATAAGGGCATATCACCTAGTCATAAAATCACAACATTGACAAGAGCAATATATACCAAGATAATCAATTATGCACTCAAGTGAGCTTCTTGTACCCTATATATAATAATGAAGCAAATAATATTAATCACAGTAAAGGAGTTGAAGAAGAGGATCATACGCAATTTATTACGTTTTTGGCTGCACCTAATGTTGCCATGCAAACCACGACTCCACCCCTTTCACGACAATGATTATAACGTATCCCCTTGGTGATTTGCTTGGTGATTTACCCGAGGATTATCACACCCTCTACAATCCGTCAAACTTTAACAAATGATGTTGAAGATTTTATCCGATCCAAATTACAAGGGTTTGTCAATCTGTAATCTTCATTTTCAAATAATAATAAATGACGAGTAATTTAGGATCAAAAGTTTTCTCCTAAAAAAAAAATGTAAGCCTAGGAGATGTGTGCGCTAAATCTGAAACAAGTTTGGCTCTTGTGTGTTTTTCCTTTATAGAAAAAAGGATTTGATACAAATTAAGAGATTGAAAGGCGTAATATAGGTTCAGCATGTGTGTGTTTTTATACGCCAAAACCTTAATTAAAAACTCGGGAATATTATATCCAAAACCTCAAAAATAGACGTTGAACACATTTTTAATGATGACTATTTTGGGTAAGTACTATTACTATTGACTGGTAGGCTTCTCCTCTTTTGCTAGCAAACTCCAATCTAGTGCCTAAACCCTTTTAGCCATAACTCACTTAAGTTTTATTAAAATTTGATGATTCTTAGAAGACTTGATATATTAATATGTTTAACATAAATTATAAAACTGATGAATAGGTCAAAATTCTTCAACTAGGATCCTAATTATGTAAGGTTCAGAAGTTTGAATTCTTTTCAACTTCGAATCCATCAAGAGTAGTTCATTTTAGGTCATAGAACACATGGTAGACTTTGAGAAGTACTTGAAAATGCGTAATAACCCATTTGGAATATAATTAAAACTAAGAATTGAACCTAAAACATATAACAATTTAAATTTTATGAGAGAAAATACCGTAAAAAAGTTTATTTAAATAAAAATTTTTTTACTTGAACTATATTGCCAAACGGACTATAAATCTATTTTAACAAAGTCCAAAACCTAGCTGTAAAAGGAAACATTTCATTTTAGTACCTTATGTTATATTGAAAGATGAGTTTAGTACCATTTGTTTTGGAAAGTTTCATACTAGTACCTTGACCTTTTAGAAACTCTTTTTTTAGTATCTTGGAGCCCTTGTTGGAATATGAAAAGACAAAATTACTTTTTTTATAAAATATAATTTGTTGACCAAAATTTTCACTGAAAAAATAAAAAATAAGAAAATTTTATCTTCACACTTAGATTCTCCTAAAATGTCATCCTTCTCACTATGCCAAACATACAAATCATCATCTTCATAATAATTTTAATTTCTTTTACTCAAAATTTTGGTCAACTAATTATATTTTATAAAAGGGTAATTTTATCTTTTTGTGTCCCAAAACAGAACATCGATGTACTAAATAAAGATTTTTAAAAGGTTGAGGTATGGGCATGAAATTTTCCAAAACAAAGGATACCAAGCTTATATTTCGATAAAACAGATGGAACCAAAATGAAATTTCCCTTTGTAAAAACTCAATTGATATGATTTTTTGAAAAGCTTTTTGATAAAACCTTTTTGAGCCAAGTACTTGAATCAAGATAATGCAATGCTTAAACATCCATACAAGACTAAGTAGAAGACATGACCCAATAAAATATTTGCTCCTAGTCTTTAATTTTCAATCAAGCTCTATAATTTTTGAATTTTCAAGCTTTAATTGTCACTCTCTCAAGTTACATCGACACACGTAGATCTTAAGAACCTTGTAATTCTTGTAATCTATTTTGTTGTTCTAGAAATCTTCTAATAATAAGTTTCACACCCAAGAAGTTTAGATTAGAAACTTTCAATCAAAATTTTATCATCATTCAAATAATAATCTTTAAATCAATTAAAATCTAGAGCCAACACTTTTAATGGCTCGCTGAAATATGTAGTTGTTAGGCTTTGTTTCAATATTTAAGTTCAATGGTTTGCAAAAAGTTAAAAAAAAAAACAAAAAAGAAAAAAGAAACAAAACAAATGAGGAAAGTAAATGATCACGACTTTATATAATACTAGTCGAAGCAAGCATCTTTAGCATGTTAACCAAAAAGTAAGAATTTGAGAAGAAAAAGATAAGGAATGCAAAAAAAAATTATGCATGAAAAAAAGATAAAAATCAGAGAAAAGAGAAAGAACAAAAAGTAGAAAAAAAACCCCAAAAAATTAAAAAAATAAATAAAAAAATAAAAAAAGGTGCAAACAATGTTTGGTATTTCTTGCATCAGAAAGAATCCTTAGAAATGGATTCTCTCTTTTAGAATTGGAGAGATATACATAATCGCGACTTTATGTAAATTTGAGACTTTATTTACTATAAAAGAGTGAGCAAATAGTAACAAAATATAAAGAATTGTATCCCGACACTAAAACTTCTTTTCGTGTAGTGCAACAGGGAATATTTTTTTCTTAGCTGACAAAATAAAGAGGAATTACTCTACGTGACAATTGACGAGTTAGATTAACCAACTTAGAACATGGAACGTGCATAATAAACACAAACCATGAAAATAGCTAGCTAGGGAGTTTTCCCTTATTTCTGACATTATATATAGATCCAACATCAACCGAACAAAGTTACAACTTAAAACATTAATGCAGAAAAGAAAATGCATGATACACATGTATACATATTATAAGCTTAGCAATGTCTGTAAAAGGTACCAATAGTATTTTTCAGACATGGGGTTTTTCAATTCATAGCTATACTTTAAGAATTAACAACATTGATGAAACGACTTTACATCATTTTGTTAGCTTTTACAATGTACTGCTTTCAAAGACATTCGTCATCTCTTCACCAAACGGAGTCCAAGTTTAATGGCTGCTCCGGCTGCTGCTGCTGCTGCGACACGCAATCTACGACTTTATTACCATTATTCATCATTTTGGATGATGATGAAGAGGAAGAACCTAACTGGAAATTTGCAGTAGTATTTATATCATGATCTGTCCCCAAATGAGAAATTCCACCTTGTGGCATATAAGAGCAGCTATGATCTGTACTTGGTTGATAAGTACTAGCACTATTCCTAAGCTGTAATGCCTTGAGAACGAAAGAGTTCAAAGAAAGATTGGGACTTAGCAAGTTAGAAGGCCATAATGAGAGCGGTGGAAGAGAATTAACGTTGGTCCAATTCATGTTGTTTAGAATACTCATCGTATTATTGTCGCTGGTCATGAAACCTTGCGTGGAGATAATATTGTTATTAACAAAACCGGTAGATATTGATGGGTTTGAGATGCTATTAATGATATTTGGGAGCTCAATAATGTCTCCAAACTCATTTGCGATTGAGTTTGTGTCGCATGGGGAGTCGATTGATGGCTCATGAGAGGATGGTGCTTGATGAGGCCTTTTCACCGCGTTGCTCTTTTGGAAAATCCTGCAAATCACCCATTCTTCCTGCCAAAATTAATATATATACACACACATGTATGTACACATAGAACGCAAAATTGTCAGGAATTGATAAGAAAAATAAAAAAGAAAAAAAAAGGTAAATATAATGCGTGGGCTTATGCAAAATTGCTTGTTGATATTGATCTTCCGCGTGGTACATCAGATTCACGCAACTGGAAGTTCGTTTCTTTTTTTTTTTTTCCTCGTGACTAAAAAAAAAACTTCATGCATGCTTAATTTCATCTCTTACCGTGTGTTAGCTTACAGTTTTAACTAAGTTTTTGGTAATATTTTCTCTCATATACTACAATATATTTAATTCAAAACGTAACATAATAATAATAATAATAATAATAATAATAATAATAATTCTTTCCATCTTGTAATATCCTTCACTCTTTTCCTTCATGTGGTAGTGTTAAGTTGATGCTAATAATTTTAGACACTTAAGTCATTTTTACTTTCTAATATGCCATAATGTATATAAGTTGTCACTGTATTGATCAAGTTAGTCGTGATGTGTATCGCACCACTTATCCACGTTAGTGACATACTATTTATTTAGTTGTTAAAAACTCAAATCATTGCCCCACTCAAAAAAAAAAAAAAAAACTCTAAGCATGGCAGTTGCTGATGACTTCATCATTGCATGCACTAGTGCAAATTAAGTACGCTAATGTAAGACCTATTTGGTCTCGTATCTTGTCATATATACATACAATGTAATAAGCCACATTCATTACTACAGTATTATTTCTAGTTGTGGTATAATTGTACTCATTATAATAATGTGACAACTCTATCAAATTGCCCCTAAAAGATATAATGCATCCATATCAATTAACATTCATAATTTCATTATGTATATATATATATATTTATGATGTAAATTATATACCTTTGTATGCTTGAAGGGATGCTTGTTTTCTAGCCTGTATTCGTGCATAACCCAGTTGCTCTTCTCACCCCTTGGAGCTCTACCCTTGTAAAATACAAGAGTTTTCTTCATCCCAACTAGGACACCTGCCCGAAAAATTTCCTTGTCTTTCCCAGTGGTTTTCCAATATCCAGATTCTGTGGCTCGGTTGGTTCGGAGTCCGGTTGGATATTTTCGGTCTTTTAAGCTGAAAAAGTACCATTCTTTCTCTCCCATGGAAGCCTTTTCTACACTCACAACATTGAATATCATGGAACGTTATTTAAACGAATTAGTAATTACAATGGACTTAAAGGGAAAATTCAAACCTATGTATAACCATATTGAAGAATGTATTTTACATTAGCTGATAATTGATATTTGGTCATACCTAAAAATTATTTTGTAATTACAGTTTTGAAGGAATGAGAAAAGAAGAACAAGAAAAGAAGTAAAAGTCATGAAGAAAATTGGTATTTTATCATTATTTTTTAATAAAAAAATCAATATTTGACGTCAACTATGCAAAGTTTCTCAATTATATATAGATTAATATGAAAAGGATTACTGGAAACAGATTAATGCACTACTTTCTAATTAGTAAAATTTTCAAAAGTCTACTGTTTTCTCTTTCTACAAGTCCCCAAACCTCCAAATTAAAAGGAGGAAAAACCGAGACAGTCGACAAATTAACCAAATTTAGAAAAAAAAAGTAAATGGCAAGTGCAATAATGGATTCAATCCTAACTTTTTGTGTCCTGTGTCTAACCAATTATTTATATATATAAATATATATATGAAACTTAAGGTAAAAAGCATTTCAAAATTTTTACTTATTGTGTCACTTGTTATGGTTGATAAGACTCATTTTGAACACTAAAATTGGACTGATGATTTGAGTCTTAACAATAATGGCTGAGAGAAAAGGTTGTTGTTAAAAGAAAATTAAAAACTTCTAATGAGTTTCCACTTTTTCCCATGTTTTCAAACTTTCTTTATCTTTGCAAGGAAAATTTTCTAGCAAAAAGAGCCGAAGTTACATGGTGATCACATCCGGCCATTCTCTAATGAGTACTATTATAGCAAAAGAATAAATTAGCCATAGATTAAAAAGAGCAAGATCAAAAACCAAAAAATATCATGAGCGAAAATAAAGGGATAAAGAGACCTACAAGAAGCAATAATCAACCAAATGAATCAATTAAGAGAAATTAAAGAAGAAACTCAGTGAAACACCAACAGTTTAAATTAACGGATGGTGAGTCAAACACCAAAATATGATCTCTATCTACCTGGGAGGTCCCAAGGCTCACACTTGTTAAGATCAACAACAGCTACAGCTTTCGACGTGTAGCCGAAATCGGAAACCTTTCGAGCTAAATAGTACGTTATGAGTTCTTCATCGGTTGGATGAAATCTAAATCCTGGTGGAAGAGTTTCCTCCATATCTCTTTCCTTGTTTCTTTCAACACCCAACAAGGCAAGAAGACTGAAAAAGAACTTGGATTTATCTTTGAAACTCGTTAAGCTCAATAGCATCTCCAAGATGTGGTATTAATGGCGAGTGCAATTCATGTCCTAGTTCGAACTTCAACAAGAAGCTGCCATGACTGTGCAATATATCTTTTTAATTAATTCATTTAACTATTTTCTTATGATTACAGCTAACACTTTGACAAAGATGGTTAATGGTAGCACCAATTTTCTTACACGTGCAAAGCACCAATTTTCTTACACATGCAAAGTTACCAAAATGCCACCACTAAATTAGCCAAGGCGTTAATAATTGGTCTCTTGAAATTTAGAAGGATATTTTCGGGTTATTGCCTCCTAACCCACTAACACCTGTGACATTGACCTGAAAGAGATCATAATCAAATTCAAAAGCAAATATGAAAACTTGTGCTAAGTTTTAGTATTATTTTATATTTTGCAGTGAAATCGTGTAAATGGTTTGTGCACAAATTATGGGCTACAGCCGAGTCTTTGTTATTCCAGAATTGAGATTATCATGTTGTTAATTTCTTCTATGGTCCCGTCCAACCACCTTCACCCATTTTCACCCACCGAATCCTCGCTAGCTACATCACGTGTGTCCAATAAGAACACTCATAGTATGGCATTTAACACAAAGACAATCACCATCAATGTATTATATAACATATTTATTCACACTTGCTGGCGGCATCTTTCTTGATGATTACGACATGTAATGTGACATTTTATTTTGACCATTTTTCTTTTTTGCATGTGGAAAGATTATTAATTAATTGATTAATTTTTTTTGTTGTTATAAAAATGTGAGAGAAATTACTTTGAGGAGTGGTTAAAAGGATTACCAACCCATATGACTGTTTCTTGGTCTTGGTCATTGTTCTGTTGGGTCTTTTCCTTCGTTCATCGTCTCTTTTTGTCTCCGAAGCTTCCTTTAAATTCAATCCTAACATGATCTTCTAGCGTATTATATACTGTAGTCTAGAGGGCTTCTAGAAGCACAACTGGCCATCTCTATCTCTCACAGCGACATTTGATTTCAAAATCACGTGTCATTAGAGGACTTTTCTTTAGTCTCCTTTTTTCTACATGTAGACAAACCTTTCTAGGTAGTTTATCGTTTTCCACATATAGCATTAATTTGAACAACATGCATACTAATCAGAAAGCAAACCACTAAAATTAGTAACTGAGGTTTTGTAATTAATATAGATAGCAGTAGCTTGGGATAAATGCATTCCGAAAGCCACTAGTAACTGCTCATATTATAACACAATTTATTTGGGTATAAAAAAAAAAAGAGTCACCAAAAAGAGTTGTTACATTTTGGCAAAGAGAAGCACAAAAAATCTAATATTAAAAAACAAAAATCAGCCAAATAAAAATAAAAACAAGGGAGGGTGTATTTGGAGTACGGCATTGTCCTGTCCTGTCCTTTTCTTGCTTTTAAACTGCACTTGTTTTGAACCGTCGAAATTAAATTCAACGGTGTAGATTCACACAGGGGTACTGAGTATGGAACTAACTTGTTGACACGGTTATACAGGTTTTCTTAGTGTAACTATTACATCCAATACTTCGACAAGACAGATTTGTAGAACTGGATGATTGAATCCGAAGCACAGTGAACAAACAAGCGAATAGATGATAGGTAATTTTTTTCTTGAACATCTGATTTCACGTGGGTTCGATTAGCAAATAAATTGAAATTAATGATTTGATTTAAATTATGTTATTTGAATTAAGTTTTGAGTTAATGATTTAAATTATTATCCGAATTGATATTTTAATGTAAATTGAAATTTATGTTTGGAGATGTAGTAAGAATAGTTTTTGATTTATTAACAAATCTAATAAAATCTTAAGGTCCGTTTGGTAAATGGATTTAAATTAGTGACTTGATATGAGTCAGTGTGATTTGAGTTAGAATTTCAGGTAGAGATTTGAATTGTTATCCTAATTTGTGTTTGGATATGTATTTAGGTTTTAATTTGAGTATGGAATAAAATTGAAATTTATGTTTGAAAATGTAGTAAAAATAGTTTTTGATTTATTAACAAATCTAATAAAATCTTAATGTTAATGATCTTAAAAAATATACAATATGGATCTTAATTTATTCCTCTCTTTATTAGGAACACAATGATAAAAGAATCATCTCAATTGGATATCAAATGAAGAAGTTATGATTTTTTTTCTCAAATATAAGAGAGAAAATTTTAGTTTTTACTGTAATAAAGATATAGTATCAAAAGTTTTGGGGGGAATGAGAACTCTGAAAACTTAGATTTTTGATACTCAAAGGATTCAGATTTTTAAGAAAACAAACACGTATCTAAAGGATTCTTGATACTCGAATCCAAATTTGAGTCTATTGAGTCCAAATAATACTCGAAACAAAAGGACTCTTAATGTTAATGATTTTAAAAAAGATGAAATATAGATATTCATTTATTTCTCTCTTCACTGGAAACATAATTTAAAAAGAATCATCTCATTTGGATATTAAATGAAAAAGTTATAATTTTTTCCCTCAAATATAGGAGAGAGAATTTTAGCTTTTACTATAATAATGATATTTGTAGTAACAAAAGTTTAAAGGGACAAGAACTTTGAATACGTGAATTCTTAGTACTCAAAGGATTCAGATTTTGGGGGAAACAAGCACGTATCCAAATGATTCTTGATACTCGAATCTAAATTTGAGTCCATTGAGTCCAAAGAATACACAAAACAAACAGGCCATAAGATTTACTATAACACACTGAGGGATTGTTTGGTATGCCGTTTCGACTTGGTGTAGTTTGAATTAGTAGTTTTAAATCTATTACGTGCACAACGAACGAACAAGTAAATAAAATAAACTCTTTTAAAAATTCATCACTTCTTTTTTGAACTCTAATTAAGAAGATTCTTCTTCCTATATGTTCGGAGCAAAAATGAACAAATCTAAAGGCATATACTCTATGTAATTTTTTCATAAACATTGTATTTTTGTAAAATTTGTTATAAAATACTATGTTGTTTGAACGGTGGTTTTGAATTGATATTTAGGATATAAAGGTCTGAACATAAAACAAAACATCACATCATAAAATTAGTATTTGGATAGTATGAGAGTTGAAAAGAAACTAGAAATGTAGTCATGCATTTGGGTTTTTTTAAATCATCCTTGTCATTTGAACTTTTGCTTTGTTTTATTTACTAAACATCAGTTTAACTTAAACCCAAATGTTTAAACAATAGAGCCACGTACCAAATGCCACTAATCTTTTTAAAATTTTTGTTTAAACACTCTATATCCATACAAAGATTTGGATTTTATTTCCAACTCAAAGTCAATTTATTTGAGTTTTTAAATGATAGTTCGGCTTATAGTTCAAATTAGCTCAATACAAATATTGTCATCGTAATCCGCCCAGATGCGGCCATCATAAATGGTTCGTGTGATAGTGGCTAATCTAATTATAATAAAAACCATATTCTACATGTATGTTTTTGAATAATCATTTATATCAAATATCACTACAACAAACAAGGTCTTTTGCGATGACAAAAATTCATTGCAAAAGAAAGGAAGTCGTCACAAATAATTGTCGTCACAGATATGTTGTCACAAAAGACTAGTCACAAATAATTAATTAGTGACGATAGTCATCACAAAACTGTCATCGCAATTATATCGTTGTAATCATCATTGGAGTGATGTGACTAACATTTTTAGCAACGATAATTTCAAAAAATGTCATCGCAATTTCTTGATGGGTCACTGACATGGCATCCTTTTTTGCAATGACTTTTTCTAAAATGTTGTTGCAAATATGTTTTGTGCTTTCTTTTTTACGACAATAATATTGTCGTAAATATGTTTTTAAATCAAAATTTTGATATTTTTTTAATAATTTTTATTAAATTTTAAATATTTTTTATAATTTATATTAATATTAAATTTAAAATTTAATAGAAATAATCAAATTATAATAATAAAAATAAAAAAATTAATATTAAAAAAACATAATACATTGTTTCAATAATAAAATGAAACAATGTATCATACGTGCCATCATCGTTGTCGTTAGCAATGTCTAGAGGAGGTGGAGAACCTAGACCAACAATCAAGGGCGTAAGTTAGACACCAGGGAACAACTGGCCCACCAACTCCATCAACCCCTTTTGGCTCTCGTACACATTCATGTTATATTTATACAATCTTCACATAAAATCTTCCACATGCAGGTCAATAGGCGACGAAAATGTTCTATCCAACCGAGAGCTAGAAGATGAACCAACGCAGAGTAAATCCTCTGTGGGAGTGTGGGGCCTATTTCAATTTTGTGTCCTCTAGGTTTACCCAAAACTTGCTCCAAAATTGCCTTCTCGTCGATTATAGGTGCATTAAAGAGGAAGCAGACTATGTCATCTAGGTTTGTTTCTCCCCCTTCATCGTATTATACACAAATAACAACAAACATGTCATAAATACACCAACTAATTTAAATAAGAAAAGATAATATTGAAAATTAAAAATACTTACAAAAGTCTACTCTACTTGCTATTAATCCAAATCTCCCCATGACAATGCATGTTTGCTGAGTTCTCTATGGCAGATATCGGTTATTGGGTCATTATGTTGGCCTAGCCAACTATTTGAATGTGTTAGAATAGTATATTTGATTATCAAAGTTAACTTTTATAATTAATTGTAATTAAAAAACTTACTTACTTTCTTATCGCAATGTTGAGGCAATGATATCTGATATAAAAACTTGACCACTTTTGGTTATCATGATCGATTCTATTTGTCGTCGACTTTTTTTGTTTATAATAATATTTAGCATTAGCAATATTGAAATTAATATATATAATAAACAACAAACTTAGCATATATACAATTACTTGAAATTTCTTAGACATGAACCGATCGCAACAATGACACTAGTGATCTTAATTCTTGTAATAAAATTAATTTCTTAATTTTAATAAACAAAAATATTATGATTATTCATCAATTTTTAACAACATATAGTTTTAATTTCAATTTATTTTTTATATTATTAATTAGAGACAATATATTAATTAATTCCTAAACAATAATATCATTTTTTCTAAACTATATTATTTTTCATCAAATAAGAATTTACTAAAAAAGGCACAATTTTTTATTAAATTTATGAAATATTATCAAATTTTATAATAATCTTATCTCTAATGTTTCATATAATTTAACTTCAAATTTATTTTTCATATCAATACTTGTTAGTTAAAATAATAGATTATATTGTTTTATTTTAGAGTTGTTAATTAATTCTAAAGAAAATTTTTATTTCTTTTCTATTTATAAATAATATATTTATATAGTTAATTAATTTTCAATTTTTTTTCTTTTTCTAGGGGAATTTTATTTCTTTTCTATTTGTAAATGTTACATTACTTCTATAATTTTTCTTTTTCTCTTTTTTTATAAACTATGGTACGTTCAAAATTATAAGAATTAAAACAACTTATAAAAAAACTTTTATCAATCATTAAAATTTGATCAACAGCTTAAAAATTCTAGCTAACTTAATCAACAACTTAAAATAATTTAAACAACAACAACTTCTTAATCATACTTTCTATTATAACAATCACAATAATTGTAAAACATCCAATTCAATTATAAGCCTTCTTTATTAAACAATTATACCAACAACATCTCATAAGGTTTCTAAACACAATCATTACAATATCACAACAACAACAAAAAAACAAAAAAAAAAAAAAAACCTAATCTAATATCCAATAGAAAACATAATCCAATACTAACACTAAACAAAATTCTGAACACTAATTTTGTCAATACAATTACAATCCAAAATTTTCAAAATTAACCAAATTTCTCAAAATAACACAATCACATAAAACTAAATTATCAACATTACCCAATATTCTCAATATTTTTCAACATTTTTCTAAAATAAAATAAAAAGACAAAAACTTACACGATCCAAATCCGACTAAGTTGAGGGTTGGCAATTTAATAGTTGGTAGCAACACGACGGCCACAATGAGCGACAACAACCACAACGATGGCAGAGGATACAGCAACGGGGAAAAATCTGGAGGAGAATTTTTGGAAATTTTGGGGAGTTTTTGAGATTTTTGTTTGGGAGTTTTATTGGGGATTATTGGAAATCTCTAAGGTTTGTGAAATAAAATGCATTTTTTGAAGGTTTTTGTAGGCAAAACCATCGAAGGTGAAGAGAGAACCGGAGGAGAGGTGAGAAAGAAATTGAAAAAAATAAGGGAAAGAGGTTTTGTATCGTGGTTCATATGCAGAACCTTTTGTGATGACATATATCGTCACAAAGATATAAAATGTCATTGCAATAAGACATCATCGATGCCGTTTTATTTAATCCAAAAAAGAAAATTCCAAAACCACTTTTCATGACGACAATTAAATAAAGTCATTGCAAATAATATGTCATAAACCGCCAATTGTTCCACCATTTTTTTTTTTTGGTGAAAACTCAAAATTTTGTGTTTATGTGATGACATAATTCTTTCTAATTGGTGAAAGCCAGCTCTATTTCATTGGAATTTGTGATGACAAAGTCTTCATGGATGACAAAGTCTTCATAAACACCTACACAGTAAATGCCAGCTATATTATGCGGCCATTTGCAATGACAATGTCGTCACAAAAACCTATGAAGTGGTGCCAAATCTTCTCATGCCAGATTGATTTTGGCGGTGCAATATTAATTACGATGACACATTGTCATAAATAAGAAAGGTGCAATTTTTTTATTTATGATGACATGTCATTGTAAATATTTAATAATATCTGACAACGCATCATCATAAATAGTTTCAGTGACTACAAGTCTGAGGTAGGTACGAAATGCATATTGACGATGACATGTCGTTGTAAATATGCATTATTTGTGAGTTATTGTAGTTTATTTAATTGAAAGATATAAGCATTCAACCAATGTGTAGTTGTTTAATAGTTTGTAACAAAAGTCCTCCATGTGAATTTATCTTTTTTTCTTTTTCTACTCGGTTTGGTTGTGGTTGTCACCGTATATTTTATTACTGCTAGTAATAGGAAAATAACATGTCGCTTGAGGTTCAATGCAAGTGTAAACTGACTGGATGTTGGAAAAGTTTGTAATGATCCCTACATTTATCTTAACATCACATCATTATGCAATTATATATCTTATTTTAGTTTCTTAATTGTTGTTAGTTTGTAATGTGTACTAAAAAGTTTAGGAAATAAGGGACGTTGTGACAAAATGAGGGGAACACATGCAAGGTAATGTCATGGTAGTAAGATCCATTAGAAGTGAAACAATTTCAGAATTGCAAAACGACATGGTAATATAGTTTATATGGTAGTAACTTTTATTTTTTAAAATCTACTAAATTGTACAATTAAAATAATCAAAGATTTTGTTTTTAAATATTTCTATATAATTTATGATTTAGATTAATTTTAAAAAAAATCACAATGAATTTTTTAATTCAATTAAGCCATATACTAATCTATCAGAACTTAATAGAGTATCCATCTTTGAATTTTATTGAAATCATAGGAAATGTATTTATGATCTCTATAATTTTGGTTGACACTTTAATATATTGGTTAGTACTATGATCTCACTTTTGTTAGGATCAAAATAACGAGATGGGATCGGATAGATAGGCTGTGGTTTGGGATCAAGGTATGGATTAAAATGTGTAGTCGGGTTTAGGATCGGATTGATAGGCTAGGCCTAGGGTTGGACAGACAGGTCGATGTTGGGGTTAGGATCAGAGTTATAGGTTAGGGTTGGGGCTGGCTCGAACTGATGAGCTTGGTCAACTCCATGATCCAACCAAGGAGTTGGGGTCAAAGATAGACCAACAAATCGAGTCAAATCAACATATTAGGACTAGAGCCAACATCAAATTGATAAATCAAGATTGAAGTCAACGTCAATATCAGATTATCGGGCCCAGTTCTAGGTAGGGATTGAGGCCGACGATAGGCCATCTCTCCTTACTTTGTTTAAAATATAAACAAACTAATACAATTAATTTGTCAGCCCAACCTCGATGATGATTTTGATCCGTCCCAATGACGATCTTGACTTATTGATTCAAACCTAGTCGGCTATCTCGACCCGTCAACTTGACACTAGTAATTATCCCAACTATCAACTCGATCTCAATAACAATCTTGATCCGACCTTGGCGGTAAGTCCTGCTTGTTGGCCTGACCTCAAAAAAAAATCTTGGACCATCGGCCTAGTCACAATAGTGATTTTGGCTTGACCTAGATGACGATCTTGAATCGTCGAACCATCCTAATTTATTGGCAACCTTAGCTTTAATAGTGACCACAACCTAAAATTTGTATTAAAAAAAAAAGAAAATAAGTAATTATGTTTCCATAATTTTTTAAAATTAATAGCAATTAAAAAAACAAAAACAAGGTAAGAGAAAAACATGTTATGTATGCTACACTTTTAAAAAATGTGTTTATTTATATTATATTTACAAAAAAAAAAAATTTATGCCACGCTACTAATTACATACATATTTAAGTTGTGTATCATTTATTATATAGCAATTATAAACAATAAGTTTCAAAAAATTGGATTCATTAAAATTTTCCAAACGATAAAGGATGTTGGGCATACCTAACACGTCCTCTCAAACATTTCGCACGAAATATTTCTGACGCCCGGTCCACTCTTATCTTCCCATAGAGCTCAAGCCTAATGTCGCTTTTCAATCACTAGTATCTTTCTAATAATAAAAGCAACATTAACTTTCCCAAGAAAAAAAAAAAATAACTCAGGTCATTTTGCATGTCAGATACTCAAGCTGACACATCAGTTAGAATTTATTTCCTTCAAATTATAGACAACATTCTTACGCCTTTACTTTTGCATTGTACCATGATGTCCATAAAATTTACATCATCGAATATCACAATAAACATTCTTAGTTGGAATAAATATTTTCTTAAATTCAATTTGGTAACCATACGGACTATTAGGCACTTGAAAATTCACATATTTCACCAAAATAGCCTATGTACAATAGGACTTAAACTGGCGAATACCGGTAATATTACTTAATATGCCGAAGCCACCCAGCAAATGGCTTCAAAAGTGTCCCATCAAATTTGCATAATATAGGTTTTGCTCAAGCTCTTGGAAACATGTGAGTGTTGTATCAAAACGCCTGTTGTACTTAAGAAATGGCCTACTGTTATAACATGAAAAAGAGATGTTATAAAATATGACGAGGCATGATTTTGGTTTATCAACATTGATGCTATGTTTTTTTTTTTAAATAATTAACACGCATAATCGCCATATTTTTATATGAATTGAAGGCATAAAATTAAATATTATTTACATGTCATTTGAGAACGGAGTTCAAATTACAAAATTGTGGTTCAAACTAACTTTATAAGAGCATTTTCTCTCATATTTTTCAAGTTAACTTTGCTTCAAGCTCGTGTTTTAAATTACATTCTCAAATTCTACTAGACGTATATGGATTTGCTTTATGATAATTCCTATTTTATTATGGCCATAATTAATTCTAGTGTAAAAAGTGATAAAGAAATAAATAGGACTAAGAAAATTCACTTGTTTTTCTACAATTGATCTTAACTAACCTCTGCAATCGATTGAACGTGATCATAAATTGAACTTGTAAGGAATTTTATTCCTTTTACTTTTCAGTTGGTTTCCTATTATCAAATTTGAATTATTTGGAATTATGTTCATATTCTAATGACAGTGATTTTTTACTTCAATTGTAATTTTTCAAGTTAATTGTGTTATTTTATGCTAATATGTTTTTCCAAACTTTATTTTTTAGTACAAAAAATGAATTTGATAAGGAATATTCGAAATTGCCTTTTTATGATTATTAGAGATTTTGTACAGCTTTCCTTATTTGTACAAGTCAATAATTCTATCATGTCTAGATGCAGTGATAGAGCCACGTTAAGCTGAGTGGGGGTGTCACGCCTCGTAGTACGGGAGGTGACGTGGCGGTTTAATTAAGTTAATTAAGTAGAAGTTTAGTTAAAACATGAGTTTAAGAATTAAGAAATTATTTATGAAAGTATGAAAATTTTAAAACCTTTTTAAAGCGAGCAATTATAATATTTAAACAAACAAATAAGAAGAACAAAATAAACAATAAGGAAATAACAATAAAGATATAAAGGGAAACGAGAATGGGTCTCACTGACCCACATCTTGTGCACACACATAGTACTGACAATATTAAATTATAGCCACAGTTCAAAATGAAGAAAAAGAAAGTTAAAGTTATACATGCCTTGATTTTACTGTTCAAATAACCTACTTGATTCTTCTACTGCTCGAATGTCCTGTCTGTGGACTCCTCTCCAATCCTAAACTAATATTCACTAGAAGGGAAAAGGATTTTAAAATAGATAAAATGTGAGCGAAATGCTCAGTGGGACTATATTTAAAAAAACAATTAATTTCAAAAAGAAAATTTCCATTATTCAAGAAAATAGTTAGAGAATGAGCTTGAATAAATAAATAAGTAAAATTCAATAAAAATATATCTTACCAAAACCGTTTATTGGTTGACCAGAAAGAATATCATTTTCTCTTTCTTGGGCAAACCACATGTATAACACCACTGAGTGGCCCAACTGGGTTTCAAGACTTGCCCCCAAGGTCACACTCTATATGACCTGATCTCTGATATGGCATCATGCCCTTATATATTCTCTATAATTGTTAGAAATCTCTTTTTACCAAGTATTCTCATTTACATTCATTATGAGGTTTATTATGAAAATCACCTCAAACGATATTTGTAAGAACAATCAAAATAAAAATCTATTTCCGATCAATCATTGAAAGTATTTTGATGAAAATCTTTTTTTTGGGCCAAAATCATTTTAAATGTAGGCTACCAAGGAAAGGGGATAGTACTCCTACCTCGATACTCGTGCTGGTGTCCTACACCATAATCTAGGTCAACTATACGTTAGTTCTACGGATCCACGAAAACTAGGTCTATCAGTATCTAGCTTATGATATCCTATATTACTAAATCATCTTATAGTGTCCTAGTATGTCGTTTAAGTTTATAAAATCATACTGTGATGTTAAAATCTTAATCGAGGTTCAAAACAGAAAAAACAGATGAAAAATTACAAAATCTCATCATGCCTGGTCGGCTTACTAGTCACCCCGGTTCGACCGGCCGAACTGCATAGTTCAACCTACCTGAAAGCTAGGTTCGGTCGACCGAACTTTTCCAGGTTCAGCCTACCGGTCATATGAATCTGGCCTGCCCAACACGAAGTTCGTCTTGCCAATATGAAAAAATTTTAGAATTTTCTAGGCATGGGTTTCGACCTCCCGAGCCCAAATCTTCATTTTGACCTGTTTTTCTCAATTCTCAAGCATGGGTAACATACTTAGATGATAGTAAAATATCATAAAACACCTTTAAACCAATTTAAACAAGATTTGGATAAAGATTTTGAAAAATTCCAAAAATAGAGAAAAATGAAGAAAAATAGAAAATCTTAATTTAAACCCATTTTTGATCAAACAAACTTAGATTCTAGTTATTTTAAGTTTCTCTAACTTAGATTAAAGGTTTTCTAAGTTCAAATAAGCTTAGATTTCAAAATGCAAGAAATTTTGAAAAATTAGAAAAGTTTTTGAAGATTTGAAAACTAACCTCAAATCGAAGCTTTAATCGTGTTTGTGGTTGTTAAATCATGTTCCCGAGCCTCCAATCCAGTAATCTGAAGCTTAGGCTTGATTTTGATTCAAAAATTTTTAAGAGAAGAGGAGAGAGAAAGAGAGGTAGAGGGAGTGAGAGAGAGACGAGCGTGAGAGAAAGGGGAAGAGAGAGTGAGCATGTGAGAGAGAGAGAGAGAGGAAATATAAATAGATAGAAAAGTGGGTGGTTTGACTATGTGAAAACCGTATGCTGCTCACGGTTTTGTAAAATGGGCATTTTTGACATCTGACAAATTATTTTGTTCCAAATAATCAAAATAACCATAAAAGTAATCAAGAGTACTTAAAAATCATTAAAATATTCAAAAACAACTTTAATTTGAAAACTTCACAAAATGATCAAATTAAGTTTAAAACATTCATTACAGCCCACTAATCCACCATTTAACACACTAATATCACTTAATTAATTTCAAGACGTTACAATTCTCCACCTTTAAAAGAAATTTTGCCCTTGAAATTTACAAATTGATTCAAAAACAAAACAAATGCAGATACAGCTCCCGCATATTCAATTCTAATTTCCAAGTGGCTTTGTCATCCCCGTGATGCTGCCGCACAACTTTTACTAACGAGATTTCACGACGACGCAAACTAATCACTTTTCGATCGATGATCTAAATTGGCACTTCCTTATATCTCGTGTCTTCCTAAATCTACACATCATGAAATAAAACTATCTTGTTTTGCTCAAGCGGGCACCTCCGAAGTATAGACACATGGAATACATCATGAACATGAGAGAGTTTAGGAGGAAGGTCGAGTCGATAAGCAACCACACTAACACGCTGAGTGATCTCGAACGGTCCAACATACCTTGGTGCAAGCTTACCACTTACTCCGAATCACGTGATGCCTTTGCAAGGTGATACCCTCAAGAGAACAAAGTCTCCTACCTCAAATTCCAAGAGTTGACGTCTTCTATCCGCGTAACTCTTCTGTTGATCCTAAGTTGTCTTCAATCGGTCTTGAATTACGGTGACCTTCTCATTGTTGTCACGAATCTCATCTGGTCCAAGAATAACTCTATCTTTCGGTTCAGTCCAACACACCGGTGACCGACACAGTCGTCCATACAATGCCTCAAATGGTGCCATACCAATGCTCGCTTGATAGCTGTTGTTGTACGCGAACTCTGCCAGATGCAAATACTTCTTCCAGTTTCCGCTGTAGTCTAACGCACAAGCACGTAACATGTCTTCGAGAATCTGAATGACCCGCTTAGATTGTCCGTCGGTTTGAGGATAAAATGCCGTGCTGAAATTCAAATCTGTACCTAAAGCCTCCTAAAAGCTCCTCCAATACTTGGCATTAAATCTGGTGTCTCTATCTGATGTAATGGACAAAGGAACTGCAATCGTACTATGTTTTACAAGTACAATTCTCTAAGAACCCTCCTCGAACATGTCGACTTGAACAGAATGAAATGCATCGATTTCGTTAACCTGTTGACCATGACCAAAATTGCATTATGTCTTTGCTCCATCCTCAGCAATCCGGTAAGGAAATTCATCGTGATGTGCTCTCATTTCTACCCTAGAATAAGAAGTGGCTGAAGCTGACCTACTGGCTTCTAATGCTCGGCTTTCACCTGAAGACAAGTTGTACACTTAGCCACATATTCTCAAACATCTTTCTTTATAACACTCCACCAATATTGCCTTTTCAGATCACGATACATCTTCATGCTTCCTAGATGAATAGCAAACTGAGACTTATGGGCTTCATCTATCACGGCCTTCATCACTTCTGCGATTGCTGGAACTACCAGATGCTCCCTGAAGTACAACTATCCATCCACACAAATCCTCCATTCTTCAAATCGCTCTCTGTCCTGAATTCGTGTCCAGATTCCCTGTAGATGTAGATCTTGCCACTGATTCTGTTTCACCATCTAAACAAGAGCTGAGGTTGTCTCCATGTGGTACACCGAAACGCGATCATAGTCTTCAGAATACTATAGCCTATACTCACTCAATGTTGCATCCCTATTCCAATCCTCAAGGGCCAAACAAGCAAGTATCCTTGAAGACTTTTGACTGAGCGCATCTGTGACTACATTAACTTTTCCAAGATGATACTGTAGTGCGAAATCATAATCCTCCATGTATGCCATCCACATTCGCTGTCTCAAGTTCAAATCCCTCTGAGTGAATAAATACTTCAAACTCTTATGGTCAGAGAAAACTTGAAATGTTGCCCCATACAAATAACACCTCCAGATCTTTAATGCGTGAATTACCGCCACAAGCTCCAAGTCATGAGTAGGATAATTTCGCTCGTGAGGTCGTAGCTGTCTCGATCCGTACGTTACTACGCGTCCATGTTGCATCAGCACACACCCAAGTCCATATCCCAATGCATCGTGTACACATCGTACGGCTCATCAATATTGGGAATGTTCAATACCAGAGCTGAGGTCAACTGATTCTTCAATTCTTGAAAAGCGAGCTCACATTCTTTATACCACTTGAACGTGACATTCTTCCTGATCAATCTTGTCAACGGCACTGCTATCTTTGAGAAATCCTTCACAAATTTTCTATAGTATCCTACAAGTCCCAAGAAGCTACAAATTTCTACCACATTCCTCGGTCATTCCCATTCCACTATGGCTTCTATCTTAGATGGATCTACTGAAATACCATGATCAGAGATAACATGACCTAGAAAGTTAACTTCTATTAACCAAAATTCACACTTCTCTTTTTGGCATACAACTGATGCTCCCGTAGGGTTTGAAGCATAATTCTAAGATGCTGCTCATGCTCCTCCCAAGTCTTAGAATAAACTAAGATATCATCGATGAACACAATCACAAACTGATCCAGATAAGGCCTGAATATCTTGTTCATAAGGTCCATGAAAGTTGCTAGAGCATTCGTTAACCCAAACGGCATTACTAGAAATTCAAAGTGCCCATACCGAGTCCTAAAAGCTATTTTGGGAATGCCCTCTTCCTTAATTCTAAGTTGATGATATCCCGACCACAAATCTATCTTTGAGAAATACCATGAACCTCTCAACTGATCAAACAGTTCATCGATCCTAGGTAGAGGGTACTTGTTTTTTACCGTGAGCCAATTTAGCTGCTGATAGTTAATGCATAACCTGAGGGTTCCATCATGTTTCTTAGCAAACAAAACTGGTGCTCCCTAAGACGATGTACTACTCTAGATATATCCCTTATCAGCAAGCTCTTGGAGTTGCTTTCTTAATTCTTTCATTTTTGCCAGCGTCATCCGATAAGGTGCTACAGAAATAGTTGTTGTTCCTAGAAGCAACTCAATGCCAAATTCAATCTCCCAATGCAGTGGTTGTCCTAGTAACTCGTCAAGGAAAACATCTGCAAATTCATCCATCACTGGGATTGCTGCATGTCCTCTCGAAGCATTTGGTTCTCCTTCTAGGTTCATGAGAAAGACGTAGTAGTCTAGATTCCTCCATCCTCCAAGACATGTCTTCACGAGATGCTCATTCATTAGCCGATCACCAGCACCCTGGTAAGTGATTGTCGTCCCCCTATCGGACACTAGGGTTACTTTCTTAAGTTGACAGTCTACGACTACACTGTATCTAGACAACCAATTTATCCCTAGGATTACATCATATGTACTCATGGGGATTACAATCAAATCACTTTTCAAAACCTTATCCCTAACCTTTATTTTACAAGCTTTACAAATACAGTTTACACACACCCGCCCCAAGGGTAAAGCTATGACTAGGGGTTCATCAAACTCCTCTATCTCTAATCCCAAGGCATGTATAAAAGAACTGGAAATGAGAGAGTGAGTAGCACCTGTATCGAATAAAACATGAGCTAGAGACTAAGAGACTAAGATTGTACCATCCACAACAGCATTGCTGGTTTGGGCATCTGAACTCTCTGTCGTCATGGTATGAACTTGCACTAGAGCTTTTCCTTTTCCTTTATCAATATTCCTGGGTCCTAGGTTAGTTTGCTGATATTGCTGTGATGATGGAGACTTCACACTGGCTGTACTCGGCGCTCGCTACTGAGGAATGTTGCGCTGGAAACTCTATGGCTAGGTATGGCAGTTGCTGAGGAGAGAATTGATGGGACTAAAGTTGAGGGTACTGTTGAGATGGAGGCAGAGTTTGAGGCTGAGGCTAATGAATGGCTCCTTCTTTGGCCTGAAGTCCTAGGCGAGCACTCCTGATCGGGCAGTTCCTCTTGATATGTCTTGGCAATTGACAATAATGACGGTGAGAGCTAGAGGGGTTGCTGTGCCTGCTGTTAGATGAACTGCTACTGTCACTGTTCATGCCACCCTGTTTGTTCTTTCCCAAAGTTGGTCGACTACTGGTACTCCTCTTGTCGCTTCTTTATGGTCTTCCTGATGTCTTAACTCGATGCTCACAGTACTGCACATAATCACTTTCCACAGATATTGTCGACGACACAAGCTCACCAAAACTCTTAAGCCATAGGGCAACCCACCTGCCGTTAGATGAGGGCTTTGAGTCCTTCTTGAAACTTAATACACTTCTCACGTTTCGACGCCACTACAGAGGAAGCAAACCTGGCTAGCTTATTAAACTTAGCCTCATATTCCTGAACTGACATATCACCTTGTTGCAACCTGTAGAATTTAGCCGCCTTCTGATCTCTATATCCTTGGGGAAAGTAGCCGTCGTAAAACAATTCTTCAAAGTTGTCCTAACTAATGTTGCCATTGTTTTCCAAGCGTTTGGCTTCGAACTTATATGCTGCAAATTCTACGCGATACTCTGTTGGCACACCAAGAGTATCCAAGTGTTTAACGACCGAGTCTAACTAATATTTTGCCACTTGCGGGTCCCTATTTTCGTCAAAGGTCAGTATAGACGCACGTCAAAACTCCTTAAAGTATGAATGTCAGCGACTAGCCTCAGAATCATTCGGTCTTGCCCTTGTTACCATATGTCGGAATACGGCAAACATAGCCCTCATCATTTTTGAACTCGACATTAGCTATCGAACGACGTCAAGGTGCCATTCTCTCACTTCTGAAATCAAAATTTTGGACTGTCAGTGGTATTTCATTGCCATACCTATGTGTACACAATTCCTAAGGTTCATAACCTTAAGTTCTGATACTATTCTATCACGCCCCACAGTACAGGAGGTGACGTGGCGTTTTAATTAAGTTAATTAAGTAGAAGTTTAGTTAAAACATGAGTTTAAGAATAAGGAAATTATTTATGAAAATATAAAAATTTTAAAACCTTTTTAAAGCAAGCAATTATGATATTTAAACAAACAAATAGGAAGAACAAAATAAACAATAAGGAAATAACAATAAAGATATAAAGGGAAATGAGAATGGGTCCCACTGACCCACATCTTATGCACACACATAGTATTGACAATATTAAATTATAACCACAGTCCAAAATAAAGAAAAAGAAAGTTAAAGTTATACATGCTTTGATTTTGCTGTTCAAATAACCTACTTGATTCTTCTATTGCTCAAATGTCCTATCTATGGATTCCTCTCCGATCCTAAGCTGATATCCATCTAGAGGGGAAAAGGATTTTAAAATAGATAAAATGTGAGTGAAAGGCTCAGTAGGACTATATTTTAAAAAAAATAATTAATTTTAAAAATACAATTTCCATTATTTAAGAAAATAGTTAGAGAATGAGCTTGAATAAATAAATAAGTAAAATTCAATAAAAATTTATCTTACCAAAACCATTTATTGGTCGACCAGAAAGAATATCATTTTCTCTTTCTTGGGCAAACCATATGTATAATACCACTATAGTGGCCGAGCTGGGTTTCGGGACCTGCCCTTAAGGTCGTACTCTATACGACCTGATCTCTGATATAGTATCATGCCCTTATATATTCTCTATAATTATTAGAAATATCTTTTTACCAAGTATTCTCATTTACATTCATTATGAGGTTTATTATGAAAATCAGCTCAAATTGTATTTGTAAGAACAATCAAAATAAAAATCTATTTCCAATCAATCATTGAAAGTATTTTGATGAAAATATTTTTTTAGGCCAAAATCATTTTAAATGTAGGCTACCAAGGAAAGAGGATAGTACTCCTACCTCGATACTCGTGCTGGTGTCCCACATTGTAATTCAGGTCCGCTATACGTTAGCTCCTTCCAAGATAAACTTGTTGAATTATCAGGAATATTTATTTTCCTAAAGATTATCTAGATATGACTATTTTAATCGGATAACTTCTCTATTAGGTTATTTGAATTGAAACTAAGGCTCTATCCCAAGAATCTCGGGAGGGAAATAAAGAGTTGTAGGGATTATTTATTGGAGGTTCAACAGGCTGATCTTTAAGTTTCGCCTATCGATGGAGCAAGTTCGACAGGCTGATTTGAAAGTTCGGCCTGCCGATAGAGCGTTGAATAAATCACGCATTTCCAAACAATTTTTATTAGATATTGATCTGGATTTGATTTTGATTCAAATTTTTGAGGCCTTATCTGATAAGGACTGACTACTAGGCCCAACCCTTATATAAAAGGGAGTAAGGCTCATTGTTCTTTAGATCAATTGAAAAATCTAGAGTGAGACTCTACTAGCGAGACTCTGAAACTCCCTAAAAAGTTGCTGTTCACAAATTACAAACTATAGCTTTGGGTATTTCTTAATTGGTTGGAAGGAAAGCCACCTATGGAAGAGTTGTACGAGTGTGCCCATGCACACACCGATCGTGGATAGAGAATAGCAAAGAAGGCTAGTTGGTTAAAATTCTTCTAGAACGTTACTTCTTTTCATGGATTAAGAAGCTTTTCGACAAACAAGATTAGTAAGATCCGATTAGTTTATACATATAGTGTGTCAAATTTATGTTTTGGAAAATACTCTAGTATGAAAAAATTTTAAAATTCTGTTGCGTACTGTTTTGCCAACAATTAGCATCAGAGACATGGTTTTTACATATATTTGCAAGTTTGTGATCATGCTATATGTATAAATTATGTGATCTTGATCTCTCCTATGCTTAAATTTAATTTTATTAGAGAGTTAGCACTCTAGGTTTTTGTATATTTTTATGTTGTCATGGATTATATGGCGAATGTTTATTAATCAATTATGGTTGATTAAATTATTAATTAATTAATTAATTGATTTATACCAGTTATGATTCCTTAGAGGTTAGAATGTGTAACTAGGTTTTTCATGTAATTAGATAATGGACTATCATCTCTGTTTAGAAATTATTATTTAATTTTAAATTTATAAAAATTTTGTAATTAAATAATCATTCGAAGAAGACAAACCTAGAAGATGGATGATGACGTTCCTAGGTATTTCCTGAGTCTAGAATTTTATGTTTTTGAATTGTTGAAAATAAAATTAATAAATTGCATTAAAAATTGTATTTTTTTGAAAAGTGCGATTTTGCTCGGTCGGCCTGTCGAAACTCTAGGTCTGGCAGGCTTATGGTCGTAGATCGATAGGCTGAACTTCGGGTTTGTAGGCCGTCAACGGGGCAAAAATCTGGTGGCTCTGGTGGCATGCCAAACTGTCCAATTGGGCTGGCCAAACTGTCATGATCGGCAGGCAGACCTAAAAAGATCGGCAGGCCGACGGATCATGACCATCAGGCTGATAATCTAGAAAGGCATGCTGATAGAGAGCTGTGATTTTTCAAAAAAGGTACATTTCTTGATGCAGTTTTGATTTTATTTTTGGGACAATTCTAAGAAACATTAAATTTGGATATGAACGGAAATATAGAGTATTCGATCTATACGAGATTGAAGACTTAAAGTTGGACATTACATGAATAAAGATACAACTTGAAGACTCAACGATGAAGAATCGATAATATGTTTTGATTATTTTCTTGTAATCTTTGTTTTCTTTTCTCTAGGGTGGAACTTTAATATTATGGTTATTTATTATTATTTTGCTTGTCATTTTGCATGATTGCTTTGGCTGTTTGCATTATAATAAGATTTGCCGCGTATATTGATAACATGTCGTATAGAATAGGGAGTGCTGCTCATTGAAATTGTTTATGTATGTTTATAAAATAAAACCTTGATTTCAAAAGAATGAGTGGGAGAAAGTTTTCAAAGAGATGACCTACGGCCTCCATCGTTGGTCCATAGGTAGCACATGGTGGTTCCGACCCCTAGGAAAGGACTTCATCATGTATCGGGTTGGATTTCCAAGAGGATAAGGTATTTTAACATGATTTATAGTTGCACATCCCTAGGTCGTGATTATAAATCATGGATAAAATATTGAAATGATGGTTATACGCTTATGTTAGTTTTATTATTAACCTCCCCTATGAGCTTTGTTAATAAATTGATGGCCAAAGAAACGATTCTTAATATATGTTGGATCATACAAGTTCTAGATGGCATATATTATTTAAGAGGGGATCTGTGTTCCTGAATGATTTTGGCAAGACTCTCCTTGGAGCTTGTTGAATTCTGAGTTAGGAATTATCATTGTAAGGTTGTGATATTTTCAAGATTTTGACACATAAACGCATTTGTATGTTTTACATGATTGTGTTATCTTAATAAATTATTATGATATGTTTGCTTATGTTTGGTATATGATTTTTTTTATTGTAGATTAAAAATGTCTAAAAATGCTGTATCATCGATACTTGACAAAAGCCAATTAACTGGAGAGAATTAAAATGATTGAAAATAGAACCTTAACATCGTCTTATCCTTTGAGAAACTAAAATTTGTGCTGATGACACGTTGTCCTCCTGAGCCTACGGGAGATTCCACCAATGATCAAATCCAAGCATATGATTGCTAGAAAGATGCTAATGATTAGGCCCGCTACAATATTATGGCCAACATGAATAACATGCTGCAAGCTCAACATGAAGATTATGAGACTGTTAAGCAGATCTTGGATAATCTGGAAGACATGTTTGGAGGCTAAGCCTTAACAAAGCAGTAAGGGGTGCTTTGAAAACTCTTAAACTGTAAGTAGAGACTGAGGGCATCTATAAAGGAGCATATGATGTTGGTCATGGGTTACCACGTTGAGGCTCAGACCAATGGAGTTGACGTCGATGCTGAAACTCAGATGACCATGGTCTTTGAGACTCTGTCTAAGAAATTCATTCATTTAGAACTACATTTAATTTAAGCAATAGACAGGATATAACCTTAACAGAGTTCATGAAACAGTTATAGAATTTTGAACTGCTGATCAAGGATCTCCTGCTAGTAGCGAGGCCAACTTTGCAGCTATTTCTGGTTCCAATCCCAACCCAAGGAATGGAAAGAAACAATGGGCTAAGAACGGGAAGTCTTCTATTCCTACAAATGGCAAGAACAAGAAGAAGAAGAAGAAAAAGAACCCAAAGAAGCTAAAGTGCTTCTTCTACGGGAAGGTTGGGCACGTTAAAAAGAATTGCAATGACTTCCTTTCCCGAGGAGGTAGGTGTGATCTTCTATATTTGGAAACTTGTTTGGTTAAAGAATCCAATGACACTTAGGTCATAGTTAGGACTTTATTAGACGTGGTTAGGTCCATGATGAGTTATTGATCATTACCTTTATCTTTTTGGGGATATGCACTACAAATTGCATATTATCTTTTGAACAATGTGCCTTCAAAATTGGTTCCTAAAACTCCTCACGAGTTGTGGACTAAAAAGAAGACATCCTTAAACCACATTTGCATATAGTGATGTCCAGCTCATGTCCTATTTAGGGACACAAATAAGTTGAAAGCACATTCAGTAGTTTGTGTGTTTATAGGATATCCAAAAAGGACTAAGGGGGTTATTTTTATAACCCAAAGGAAAATAAAGTCGTGGTTTCAACTAATGCAACTTTCCTTGAGGAAAGTTACATGGACGACTTTAAGCCTCAAAGCAAAGAGGTGCTCGAGGAGTTAAGGAGTGATTCAATCACTTCGGGGGTTTCGGTAGAAACCACTCCAATCGGTGTAGAAAAACCAAATGAACCCAAACAACAACCTAAGGGCCTTCGACGTAGTGGGAGGATCGGGCGGCAATCTGAGAGGTATATGTTCAATGGTGAGGCCATCTTGACTGAACCAAATGAACATGACAAGGATCCTTACACTTATGCAGAGGCTATGGAGGATGTTGATTCAAAACTCTAGACATAGAGGCTATGAACTCAGAGATGAAGTTTATGGAGACTAATCTGGTCTGGGAGCTTGTGGATCTTCCTGAAGGAGTAAAACCTATAGGGTGTAAGTGGATCTACAAGAGGAAGAGAGAAGTGAATGAAAACGTCAAAATCTTTAAGGCTAGACTAGCAGCTGAGGGATACATGCAAAAGGAAAGAATCGATTATGAGGAAACCTTTTCGGCTGTAGCCATGCTTAAGTCCATTCGGGTTCTCTTGTCCATAGTTGTCGTACTCGACTATGAGATTTGGCAGATGGATGTCAAGACGGCATTTCTAAATGGCTATCTTAATAAGTCCATTTATATGGAACAGCCAGATCGGTTCAAGGTCAAGATTCAGGAGGGTAAGGTTTATAAACTATTAAAGTCAATTTATAGACTTATGAAGGCTTCCCGTTCTTAGAACATAAGATTTAATCAAGTGATCAAGACTTATGGGTTCGCACAAAATGTGGACGAACCATGTGTGTACAAACACATTAAGGATAGGAAGGTGGTTTTTCTACTGCTCTTTGTAGATGACATTCTACTAATTGGCAATGACGTTGGAGCATTGTCATCAATCAAATTATGGTTGGGCAAGTAGTTTGACATGAAGGACTTGGGTGAGGCTAATTTTGTTCTCGATATCTAGATCTTTTCAAATTGGAAGAACAAAATGATGGCTTTGTCCTAGGCCGGCTACATAGATAAGATTCTTAGGAGGTTTGCAATGTAGGATTCTAAGAAAGGTGGACAACCATCTAGGTTTTGAATTACTCTTTCTAAGAAAGACTCTCCAAAGTTTGAGGAAGAAAAAGAATACATAAAGAAGGTACCTTATGCTTTGGCAGTGGGTAATCTCATGTATGCCATGCTTTGCACATGACCGGATATTTGTTATGTGGTCAGGATTGCAAGACGATTTCAGGCAGATCCAAGACCAAACTATTGGGTTGCAGTCAAGCACATTTTCAAGTACCTGATAAGGATTCGAGAGTATTTGTTTGTGTATTTAGGAGAGGACTTAACTCCTCTAGGATACACTAATTTGGATTTCAAATCTTGTCTAGATTCTAGGAGATTGACTTCAGGTTTTGTGTTTACTCTACACCACGGTGCCATCAGTTGGAGAAATGAAAAGCAAGATTGCACTCGGATTCAATGACAGAGGCTAAGTATGTGGCAGCTAGTGATGCTTTGAAAGAAGCAATGTGGCTCCGCAAGTTTCTTGGGGATCTTGAGGTAATTCCTGTTGTGAATAAGGTGGTATCACTGTACTGTGATAATAGTCCGGCGGTAGCTTATGCTAAAGATCTAAGATTTCACAAGAAGAGTAAGCATGTTGATCGAAAGTATCATGTAATAAAGGACTTTGTAGAGGGTGGGCATGTCGCTGTTTGCAAAACCGCATCTGAGGACAATTTAGTTGATCCATTCATAAAGACACTAACTACGAGAGTTTTTGAGAGGCATGTGGAAGCTATGAGGACGCAAGATTTGTCATATGTACTCACTTTGTGCACGTAGGAGATTGTTAAATGTGTATGCCCTAAGGAGTAAAAATGTAATATATTTTTAGAGACATTTTTATCAATAAAGAATTTATTTATTATTTATATACCAAATCTTATCCTCTTTACATTCATATTTGTTGAATGTATATTAAGCAAACAAAAGCCTAAAACTATCATTCTAAACCTTTTAGAATTGGGCATATGATGGACAAATTATGCGGAAAACATAATTCTTAAGGTGACAGTCTAAATCATAAGATCCACAATCGAGGGAATAAAGTTAAGTGCTTTATTCATGCAAAGATTGTTATGTTGTCTATGTCCCTAATGGGAGATGGTTTATCTTGACCATTGGACATGGACTCTATGTATAGAAACATTGGTATATTGTCATAGGTGACGATGTGTTAGATCGGGACATAAACTAAATTGATTTGGATTAATAATTCTGTCTTGACAAATCGATTCACTTTAAACAATCATATGTATTGTGTTTTAATCCTGAGATGAATTTTGATGTGCCAAAGGGTGTCATCCACATTTTAATAGTGGTATGCATGTCGGTACGTTGAAGGCATAACTCTTGAAAACGTAAACCTATTATTCATAGATATGGAATCCATAACTCCTCTTTAAAAGTAGTGATATCCTCTTATACTTGTGATTAGAAAACTAGAGCACTCAACCATTTGGATACATAGGTTTAACCGAATGGTATACCGTCTTTGGATGGTAAGTTTTTCGATGGTGAGATAATGAAACGTAAGATAAAATAATTGAGAAGGTAAGACAGAACTTGTATAATCCTATAGGAATACGATACATTATGATATGTCATGAAGACTTAGCTATATGGGCTTCGTAATTCTATATAGTTCCAGAGTGCAACTCTAAGCTTTTAATGGAGTAATGTTAGAGCTGATAATTATGAAACATATATTTGGGATATTGGGTTTCATAATTATCGAGAGCTTAAACTATATAAGTCCATCAGGTCCCCTTTGCTAGCTCCTCAAAATTCTGTAATGATACGATATGCTTTTCCACTAATTGGTGACTCATGTCATATAATCAAATTGGCTAAAAATTCAATAGAATCAGATAATTCATATCTGTTTATCGGTTGAATTAATTTTGTGAAAATTAATTCAACATAAACTTATTGAATTATTAGGATCAGATAATTCATGTCTGTTTATCAGTTAGATTAATTTTGAATTAATTCAAGTTAAACTTGTTCAATTATTAGGAATATTTATTTTCCTAGAGATTATCTAGATATAACTATTTTAATTAGATAACTTCTCTATTGAGTTATTTGAATTAAAACTGAAGCTCTATCCCAAGAGTCTCAGGTAGAAAATAAATATTCGCAAGGATTATTTATCGGAGGTTTGGCAGGCCAATCTTTAAGTTTGACCTACCGATGGAGCACGTTTGGCAGGCTGATCTAGAAGTTTGGCCTGCCGACCAAGCGTTGAATAAATCACATGTTTCTACACAGATTTTATTAGATATTGATCTAGATTTGATTCCAATTTAAATTTTTGAGGCCTAATTGATAAGGAGTGACTCCTAGGCCCAACCTCTATATAAAAGGAAGTGAGACTCATTGTTATTTAGATCAATTGAGAAAGCTAGAGTGAGGCTCTGCCAGCGAGACTCTGCAACTCCCTGAAAAGCTGTTGTTCACAAATCACAAACTATAGCTTTGGGTATTTCTCAATTGGTTGGAAGGAGAGCCACCTGTGGAAGAGCTGTAGGGTGTGCCCACACACACACACCGATCATGGGTAGAGAAAGCAAAGAATACTAGTTGGTTGAAGTTCTTTTGGAACGTTACTTCTCTTCACAGATTGTGGAGCTTTTCGACAAACGAGGTCAGTAAGATCCGGTAAATTTATGCTTATAGTGTGTCAAACTTGTGTTTTGAAAAATACTCTGGCATGAAAAAATTTTAAAATTCTAATGCATATTGTTTTTTCAACAGTTATGGGATCCACTGAATAGGAAGATTATTAGAAGTAAAGATGTTGTGTTTCTTGAAGATCAACTTATCGATGATGGTGACAAAGTTAAGAAGTCTAGTACCTCTGTTGAAATTCTTGTTAGATTGGATGGGGAGATGTATAAAAAGATGGTAGCCAGTCTGTTAATAGTGACATCCCTCTAGTTGATGATGTAGAACCGATTGAGCAAGTTAAGCAAGCACTATCGTTGCCACCAGTTGAGCCTTAATTAAGAAGATCTATAAGAGAGCACCAACCACTTACAGGATACAATTCCAATGTGTATGTGATGCTCATCGTGGGGGGAGAGCCATAAACTTACGAAGAAGCCGTTATATATGAGAAAAATAGAGTGATTTAAAGCCATGCAAGAAGAGATGAAATCCTTGTGTAAGAACCACACTTGAGAACAAATGGGTTTATGGATTGAAGACTAAGAACTGTAGCCCATAACTAAGTTAAAAGCATAGTTGGTTATGAGAGGATTTGGTCAGACAAAAGGTTTTGACTCTAAAAAGATATTCCCTAGTTGTGAAGATGTCATCCATTAGAATTGCTCTTGGTCTAGTTACCTGGATGAATTTAGAGGTAAACAACTCGATGTGAAAATAGCTTTTTTCATGGTGACTTAGAAGAAGAAATTTATTTGGAGGATCAAAAAGGGTTCAAAGTCTAGGGAAAGGAGAATCATGTCTGCAAGCATAGAAAGAGCTTGTATGGGCTCAAATAAGCACCAAGATAATGGTACAAGTTTGATTTCTTCATGACAAGCCATGAGTGCACTAAAACTTCATCTAACCATTGTTTGTTCATAAAGAAGCACTCTAGTGATGACTTCATTATCCTCCTCCTATATGTTGATGATATGATGATTATTGTGTGGCATCCGGCATGGGCGTACTCCCTCAAGCCTCCATAGGACCCACCTTGCGGAGCCCCCGGACTTATGGCTCTTATTGGTAGACCATCCTCGTGCCGCCCACTCATCCGTACTGTCCCCTCTAGGGCCCTCTGGCCCCTCAGGGTTTTTGTTTCGTGTCCCTCGGGTTCGAACCTCAAACCTCCCTTAAGTGGTTCTTATTTCCTTCTCGCGTACCAATTGAGCTAGCTCAATTGGTACGCAAGAAGGAAATAAGAACCTCTTAAGGGAGGTTT